>JABUQX010033216.1:35000-51194 GCA_015478945.1 Trachelipus rathkii
TATTATTATTATTATTATTATTATTATTATTATTATTATTATTATTATTTATCATTATTATTATTATTATTATTATTATCATAATTATTATTATTATTATTATTATTATTATTATTATTATTATTATTATTATTATTATTATTATTATTATTATTTTTTTTTTTTTTTTTGAAACCTAACTCAATTTTACATTATTTTCCTTAATAATTTGCTATAATAATATTGTGCAAAGATGTCACAATATAATCACAATATGAAAATAAGAAACATATCACAACGCATCTAATTCCTGGCGGCATCAAATTACAATGTGTCAAATAGGATATTTGTTGTCCGGTTAAAGCTATTACCAGATGGTTGACAGTGAAATTGGTCAGGTCAGGTCAGGTCATATGGTCGACATTTATAAAAAAATATCTGGTTATTTAGAGTTTCTCTAATGAATCCAGCAAAACCTAACCTAACTAACCTAACCTAACCTAACCTAACCTAACCTAACCTAACCTAACCTAACCTAACCTAACCTAACCTAACCTAACCTAACCTAACCTAACCTAACCTAACCTAACCTAACCTAACCTAACCTAACCTAACCTAACCTAACCTAACCTAACCTAACCTAACGCCTGCGGCGGGCTGTACGGGAAATTTTTTTGATGACGTGTCGACCATTTTCCCTGTCGACCATTTTCCCTGTCGACCATTTGGGCTAGTCCTAGTCCAGTTTATAAAATGTAAAAATGTTTTAACATACAAAATTCATAAAAAAAAAATTTATTTTCTTCTTACAAATTTTTTAGTATTCTTTTGAAATACATTGTAAGAATTCAAAATATAACAATACAAGAATGCAAAAATGTAATAGTTCAAGAATATAAAATATTCCTACAAGTATGTAAGAATAAAACAGTGCAAGAATACCGAATACATGAATACAAAAATGCATGAATATAAAATACAAGAATACATGAAAACAAAATACAAGAATTCATAATACAAAAGTACCGACACACGATACATGAATAAAAAATGCAAGAGTACAAAATACAAGAATACAAAAACATAAATACAAAATACATGAATACAAAATACACGAGAACAAAATATATGAATTCAAAATACAAGAATAAAAAGTACAAGAGAATACAAAGTACAAGAATTCATGAATTAAAATATACAAGATTTATTTTTTTTTGGTGCATACTCTTTGTTTATAAAAAATGTTTTCAATTAATTAAGGGAACTTCTGTAACAGAGCTTTAACGCGGGCTTAGAAGAGCCTAGATAATGTCAGGAGAATAAATCAATGAGAAGTAAATATTGTTCCACTTAAACGAGGGTTTGAAGCGCTCATTTATAGTTTGAACAATGTATTAATCATTGACCTATTCAATATTCGTTAGAAGAGCGACGCAAACGCAACGTTTAATGAATTGAATGTTTGAAGGGCTCGTATATAGATGCAGAAATGTATTACTTATTGACCTACTAAACTGGTGGATAACGCGACTCTAACGCCGAGTTTAAGAAGTTTATCGTTTGAAGCGCTCGTATATAGGTGGAACAATGTATTACTTTATTAATGTATTCTCCGCAAGGATTCGAACCGATGCGTGTTGCTAACGGGAACGATAATCTTAACTATTAAATCCCACACCATAAAGCCAAAAAAGCGTTTCTTCAAACCAAACTTTTAAGTGACTTCAATCCTATCAAAAATACCACAAAGCTCTTACCACATTTTTACAGCGTTTTCATAGCATTTTCACCGTTTTTCCTTTGTCTTGTAAGTTTTATATTACAGAAATCAATCTTAGGGAATAAAGAGCGGCTCAAATACGGTTGACCGAACACCACAATCGCCCGAATGGCAAGATTATAATCCTCTGTACCATTTTCTAAACAGAACAAAATTTCATTTATTTTTGACCAAATGATCGAAGGGCGCTTTATGGCGATCACGACCTTCTCCGAGGCATCCATTAGCAATTATCGCTGGCAAGAATAAGAGGTCGTGCACCAGCCAACCTAACTACATACCACTGTCCCTTAAGTAGCCTTCTACGACACGCGGACATACGATTGTGGGCCAATTTTTATCCCTACACGTAATGGGATTTAAGAGGTTTGAAAGACGACGATATAGAGTTTGAAATGAAGAAGGGGTGTGGTGATATAAGTATATGTGTAAGACTAAATAAACTGTTGTCTGGAGGGATGAGTTGTGGAGTATGAACGCATAATTAGATAAGGCGAACCGATTAGCGGCACTGGAATGTATACTACCTATATAGCAAAATGGATATATATAATGATATATACTATATATACTATTATAATATATAATATATATATATATTATATATTAATATCATATATATAATTATATATATATATATATATATATTATATGATAGTATAGCCAATATATATAATAATATAATACTATATATATATAGATAATATCATATATATATATATATATATATAATATATATATTATATAATATATATATATATATATATATATATATAATTATATTTATTTGTACTACCTTCATGGTCTAATTTTAAGCTGTTATAATTAATATTATTATGATTTAATTATTTATTTATTAATGTATTATTATTATTATTTGAGTTTTAAATATTATTCAACAATTCTTAATATTTGTTCAATTGATCGGCAAAATAATCCTGGCGAAAATTTTGCCGAATGATGATGACGATTTAAAAAAAAAAAAAATATGTCGACTTTTTCCCCCTTACAGTCGATTAATCTCCCATGCGACTAATATATATATATAGTATATATATATATATATATATATAGTATATATATATATATATATTATATAATATAATATATAATATTATATATATATATATATAATATATTATATATATATATATATATAATATAATATATATATATATTAACTATGAGGGATAAATGTGCCAGAACCCCTTGATTATTTTTTAAGAAAGTTCCCTGGTTCTGGATCCATTAAAATGCAAGTCATATGGTACAGTAGATTGGAAATTAGGCCTTCTTTTAATAATGTCTCAAATAAAAATAATTCAGGTAATTGCATTTGGTCATTTACACCCCGTCAGCTTATTATCTAGATTTGGCATATAAAAATTCAATACATCCGAAAATTGATCATATAATGCGAACAAATATCTCATGCAATAAAATGAACCAGAGCTCTTATAAATAATTTTCGAAAACCTTTTAGATTTTTATGAAACACTATTTCCAAACTCGAACCAGTAGCTTTTTAATACTCTAAAATCTAGAGACCTTGGGAATAAAATAAAATTTGTAATAATGTTGTGGTGGGTTCGATTCCGACTCCCACTAATTTCTTAATTTTGGTCGTGAAGGCCCTCTTAAACAAAATGAAAACAACAGGAGAAAAAAACAAAACAAAACAAAACATACCAAAAACCAATTAGAATTTATTATAAATAAATCAAACAACACGGAACTTATCATTCTTCTTCTCCACCACAACCACACTGTTGCCACAACCCTCTCCTTACAGGCTCATTGATACCCCAGCATATTAAATTTTTAGTCAAATACCTGATACATCTTGACACTGATGAATCGTCTGATATTCTGGATTTTTCATTATTTAAAAAAAAAAACCTGTAATCCCTTAATTGATACATAGCCTTATCTAAAAATCATTAACTTTAAAATTTTTATAATTATATGTTCCCTAAAAATAAAATAAAGAAATATATAATATATATGTTTTATATCCCAAAATAAATACAAAAAATTTGTTGGGAAAACCTGTTTTAACAAATTCCCATTTATCCTCTTTCCATCTGGTACACAACTCTAATCCATTTAACCTGGTTTATTTTATTTTCCCGATTTATATCTTTTTGTCGTTATTTCTAATATCCTTTCTTTATCAATTTTCACCCTTGGGTTCCTGGTGTTTTAAATTCCCCTTATCTAATAATTAATCCGAATTCCCTTCACTCAGCTTTTATGGTGATCTCCATCTACTTTTAAGTTATGTCTCTTTTTCCTAATTTCTTTCTTTCTTCTTCTAGTTCTTTGGATTTTCCTTTCAAGATGTAGATCAACTCTTATCTACTTTATCTATTTATCAATTCCCCCAATCAGGTTTATTTTTAATTTATTACATATGTACCAGATTTCTCTTGCTGGGGATGCGACATAGTAATCGATCTGAGCTTCACATAGTACAGCCCAACCAAAAAAAAAAGAAAAGCTGAGAAGGAATTTAAAAATTTAAATATTCATGAAACCAATAATAATAAAATATAAATATATTAGGTAACTTATAAAAATCAATAATCTTAATTACATCTTTAATTTAATTAATTCTTCTTAATTAAATTATTCATATTATAATATATTCTTTTAAATAATTCTTAATTTAATTTAAATTGAATTAAATATATACATTCCACTATATGTTAGATTAACTATTGCCGATTTTAAATATAATTGAAATCATGAAAACAATAAATAAAATACAAAAAATGAAATGGATAATCGCATAAATGTCTCCTGGTTGAAATCAGTTTTTTCATTTTTTGTAAGTTAATGGGTAATTTTCGTAGCCCTTGACCCTCTTCACCCCTAAGCAAATCACTGATACAACAAATTAAAATAGATATAATAATAATACTATAATAAAATAATAAGCACAATAAAATATAATAATATAGTGAAAATGAGGATTAATGTTTAGCAATCCAGAATAAGATAGTGATAAAACAATAGTTATAAAAGCATAATATTAATAAATATATAATAAATAGTAACTAATAAATAAATGAATGTATATAATAGTAATAATATTAAATAATAATATTAATAATATAATATATAATAATCTCTACCTCTCTAGACAATAACAAGAGTTCATAGCTCCTCCCACTTAGGGTACCTCAACTGTCTTAAACACAAACGAGTGAAATTATTACATTACAAACTTAAAAAAAATCAACAAGAAAGGTAAGCTTTTCTTCGTCCTTCACACCCCTTGCTAATTAATAAATAACATTAATAATAATAATAATCAATAATAAAGGAATAAGCATAAAAAAAATAACTAGCTATAAATGGCAACATTTTACCTTAACCTTTTCTTCTTAATATAAATTTCCTCTCTTAAGATATGCTAGAAATCACAACTGACAAAATATTTCAACAGGATATTTTCTGCTGCAAAACCACGGCTTAGCAATGGGTTAATCTGAAAGAAAGGAAAAACCGTCGACAAGTGAAAAAAACAAGACTCAACAGTCAAAAAAGACAAACAATAACCGCAAACACATTCCTTGCATCTAGTGGAATTCGAGCTTCCGTGAGAGAAGTAGCAAGAAACATAGGTAAAGCACACTGAGAACTGAAAGAAATGAATAGTGACATGATCTTATCAGTTCAAGCTTGTCACCCCACACTGATTCGCAACCATCCCACATACTCATCTCACAATCTCATTCTCGGCTTATATTCAATGCATAACAATATAATAGATAAAGTAGATAGATTAAGCGATATAATTAAAGCAATAAGTAATTATCAAGCATAAAAAACGTTGTCACTTACACATTCGATTCAAGTGACTGACTTTACTATTTTTCATTGGATTTTCCTTTAATATACTAGTTAGTCATGCGGAATCAATTACCACATTATTATTATTTATTATTATTTTATTATATATATATTATTAATCTATTATTATATTATTAAAGAAATTAATCTTTAAAGTAGAAACTCATTACAAAACAAAAATATTACATAAACTGTTAAGTAAAACAATTTAAAAATTTAAAAACAAAGATCCAAAATGTATTGTTTAATATCATTTTTTAATTATTATACAAATTTAGCTCTAATGAATATAAGTTCGTCTCCATGTTGTGGAGTTAAACGTGAGCTCTTATAATCAAAACACGTTACACGCCTCTGAAAAAAAGCTTTTTAAAAATTTGAAATTGTTTCAGACTTTACTAGTGTATATTCCTATTTTACTAATAAATTACTGATCCGCTTATCCAAATGTTGGCTTGCAGAACTAAGCTCACAGTATGGATATATCAAGATGCCAGATACTTCTAAGAGACTCCACTTGTTAATTCAACAAGTTTTAAGTAGAATATGTAAGGTGTAGTGGAGGTCAATAAGTTCCGGTTCCGGCGGAACCAAAAATTCTGGTTCCGGTACAATCCCTTATATATATATATATATATTATAATATATATATATATATATATATATTATACATAAATCTTAGTCAATACATATATAAATATATTACATTCTAAGATAAATATAATCTTATATGTATTCTATGTGCAAATATACATAATTTATTTATATATTATATATATATATATCTATAATATTGATAAAAATCGATGGTAAACTAAGAACAGATACAAACAAACAAAGGTCAACTCACCCAATGTTCTCTCTTGTTGATGGGATCTTAGTGTTTTAAATAATGGAAAAGAAAAGTTACTTTGGTACGAAGCTAGCAAAGATACTGTATGTTAATTAAACTTAGAACAAGAACTTTAGAATCATTTGTGGTTTCGCCACCACTACTGTCTAGCACTTTAAGAACGTTATAAGGCAACCACTCACTGTACAAAATATGTTCAGTACAAGGAAAGTGCACCCCCTTATACTGACTCTTAAAGGGGGTACATACGAGTGTTACCACTAAGTTGAGATACATCTATAATATACGGGCATCCAGCAATTGTACAATCCCAACAATCCCAAATAACACTATGGTTTAACACACGTTACACCTTAATACTTAGAACTTAATCACTGTAAAGGGAAAGTAAAGAATATATAATTAAAGTATAATAAGGGACATAGGGTTTTGCCTTCTATCTATCACTTGGTTGACAGCGTCGTTAGCTGAGGAAAAGGAACACTTCACTCTTCTTCTTTCCATCTTCTCTTCTTATCAACATCACTTCACAGGAACGGGAAGTAGAAGGAATACGAAGATCAATCAAAAGTTTCATCTGATCATACCAACGACATATGAAACTTTTCAATATATATATATAATAATTATAATATATATATATATATATTATTATATATTATATATATAATTTATATATAATATATATATACATATATATATAATGATATATATATATAATTTATATTATATATATATATTATAAGATTCTTATTTATACAGCGGTCTTATCTAATTTTTTTTTTTTTACATTTCTTTATAATTAAAGGAAAGTTCATAGGGAATTTCACGGAATTTTTGGGGGGGATTCCGGCTGAAAATTTAATTTCATTTTCAGTACACCCCTAGTCGAGAATTGCCTACTGTATTTCCCTACTTACCCGAAAGGAGGCCTAAATAATCGTAAAAGCATAAATACAACAAATACTTATATCAATAAGCATTTAATTAATAAAAATTTTGTAATACCAAGTATTAATGTATATATATAATCTCTTGCAGATTCTGGTAATTGGACATTCGTGGGTCCGTGATATGGAGGCGGCATATACCCCAGAGATAATGCCAGGGGCTGAGGTGGTGTTTAGATGTTTCCCAGGGATAAATTTAGAGGGAATAAGCCGCGAGGTTGACGCCATCCTGGACTCCACATATACTCATATGTTGGTCTTTGTGGTGTTGACTGAGGCTTTCCAGAAGCGTTATGTGCCCAATGGAAGTCTCTGTACAAATACGTCCTACTGGTTCTTAGTGGGAAACGTTCAGTACAATAACCACAACTTCGCTGTAAGGTTCTCGCAATTCTCTCAGAAATGCGCGGAAACCAACCCTAACCTTCAAATTGTTTTGGCTATCCCACCTTTTGTGGACTTAGTCTACTACAATAGCCAAAGAGCCAAACAGTACCCTCAACAAATACGGGACTACTACTGCCAAGCGAGAGAATACAGAGATCAAATTCTCCACTTGCAAGGCTGTCAAATCCATGTCCACGTGAGGCAACTAAGATCTGCCTCAGTTCAATGGTTCAAAAAGATGACCTACCCGGTCATGTATTCAGTTATTGGATTGACGGGTCAACGATCAAATACCAAGAAATTCATGTCTGGTAACATCTATACCTTGGGTGAATCCGGATTCCTTAGAGATGGATTTCATCCTTCTCAGGTCCTCTGCCAAGAATTTTTCAAGAGGATGTATAAGGCAAAGGTCTTTGTCTTGTCTGAAACTGAGACAATGACTGATGCCACCTCTGCCATAGGAAACAATCTAGAAGAACCAGAGGTTCCTTTGGAAATAATGACCATCCAGAGTGAAGCAGGGGAAGAGCCGGACTGGGATCAAGAACAACCTGGGCCCTCAGGAGAACCCGCTGCAGGAGTCTCTGAGAGGCTCCCCACCATTGCTGACCCTAAGCCTGAAGATCGGCCAGGAACCAGCACCCCGCAGCTAAGGGTACTAAGCGCCCCTAAGCAAAGAAATTCTCCCATAAGGTTCAGGAGTTTCAGCTCAGAGATCTTGAATGACATAGATCACAGCACCCCGGAAAATGAGGGTATGCAGAGTTGCTCTACCCAGCGACGACGACCTGTGAGGAACGCCCCTTACCGGCTAAATGAGCGACCCAACCAAAGAGCAAGATTGGAAGCGGCATCAACCACGGCTGCTGCCTCGACTCTAAGAGACGAGGATTTACAACAAAGATGGAGGACGAAGGTGCAGGGCTTTGTCAGCCATATGCATGGTTACATGTCGGCATTGGGTCAGGATTTGTCAATGGAAGAGGTGACTGAGCATATCCGGAGATATCTAGATGAATAGTCCCTAAGGGGCACATCATCATGGCTTTTAAGAAAAGAACAGGGGCACATCATCAGGGCTTTTAAGAAAACATTTAATTTTTTTTTATTTTTTGGAAGAGAGAAAAAAAAATTTTCATTTGTTTTGGGTTTGTAAACCTACAAGTTTTGAAAAAAAAAAAAAAAATGTTTTATTTAAATAGTTTTGTGATTGAAAATTGGGTAGGGTACCCGAAGGAAAGCTTAAGCGGCTGGGACAAAGTCCTGAACATATGAACAACACCACGGAGGCCCCAAAAGAAGAAAAAGTAACCCCAACAAAAATGTCTTTACAAGGGTTGACGGGTAGGGAGGAATGAAAGGGTATAACGCCTTTTTGTTTCTTCTCTTCCCACAGCATACAAATTATTGAAATTTTGAGAAGTTGATAAAGAGAAAAGAAATAATTAAAGATACATGTGGAAGTAAAGAGAAAGAAATATAATATGCAACTAGCAGTACCGAAGGTGACAAACCAATAAAAGACAAAAGGCAGAGAACTGAGGAAGACGTCTCGGTGTAAAGAAAAACTTGCAGGATTTTGTTCAAGAGAAACTCTCCCTTATCAAAGGGTAAGTTGTATCTTTATTTTAATTACATTAATGTTTCTTTGTTACACTTAATTATATAGGATTTAAAGCTCTAGCTCCAAATAAATTATGGAGTTATCTAGCAAGCCAATGTACCATTGTGGAATTGGGAAATTAAGTAGTAGCTGAAAATGAATAATAAATTCAGAATAGGATTGTTTATGGGTCATTCCATGCGAAATCACCCAAAATTGAGTGAAAAAAAACAGGACATTCGATTTTGAGGAAATTTTGCATCCCCAGAGATCTTGTTGAGAAAATGAATATAGTCTTTATTCCAGGTTCGTAGCTCAAATGGTTCCGGAGATACAGGTCATGAAACTGTCAAAAAGTTTATTTTTCATAGGTCAAGGCAAACTTTGAAGTTCATTATCTCCGCTTCTGCTCCATCTATGAAGATGATATTCATACCATTTTAAACCTCTTGAATAGATTTAAAACTTTGATTAGGTAAAGTTTTAGGTCAGAGTTAAAAATAAAATTTTGACCTTTACTTGTAACCTTTGGTATCAAGAAATGGTCACTCGATTTTGATAAAATTGGACTCATAAATTGGTCAGCCTCTTGGCACAAAATATACCAAATTTTAGAGTGGTTGCTAGGAATTTACTTAGATATGGTATTAGTAAAAAATCATATTGTCACAAATGTCACTCTTAGGTAACATAATTTCAGATGTAGTATTTCATCTGCCTTGTATGGAATTAATAAATATTATATACTAGTATATATATATATATATATATTATATGAAATTTATACAATATCTATATAATAAATAAATTATATATAAATATATATATAATATATATATATATATATATATAATATATATATATATTATATATATATATATATATATAATATATATGATATATATATATATATATATATAATTATATTAATATATATATATATATATATATATATATTATATTGGGGGGGGGGGAGAAAGAACTGCCACTTGTATGTCTGCGTGTCATAAAGGCGATAAATATGGTGGAAGATTGGGTTGGGCTGCCCACTTACCAATTATCTCTAAATTGCTAGGAATGCTGATGCAGGCCTCGGAGAAGGCCTTCTAATTTTCGGCGAAATTGTATGAATCGTATGGATACATGGAATATCAGGGGAATAAATGTGGAGGAGAAGAGGATAGAGTGATGGATGTATGAAAGGGCAAATTTGATTTGCTCACTGTGACTGAAACAAAGATGAAAGGAAGCAGTGAAAATGAGTGGTGTGGTGTGAAATGTGTGTGTGCACTGGTGTGGAAAGGAATGAGAGGGAGAGAGGAGGAGTTTGCCCAATTATGAGCGACTTGTCGGTACAGATCTATGGTAGGACTTTGTGTAATGTGAGTTACTAAAATTCTAATGGTTAAATTTAAGTTTGAAAGGTCAATGTATGTGTGGTTGTGACGTATGGTCCATCTGAGAAAAATGTTGGAGAGCATGATTCTGGGTGACCTGAATGTGGGACCTAAATGGTTGGATAGGTGATCAGAAAAGAGATGGTATAACAGGTGGTTTTAGGGTTCAAGGGAGAAAATGAGAATTGTTAGGATGATTGATTTCTGTGAGGGAGAGGTATGTGTGTAAGATACTTTTTTCCTTTTAAACACAAAAGTACCATAAGTATACTAGGGTTGGTGTAGGTAGATAAAGTTTGAAGTGAAAAGTATGATGATTTTGTGTTGGTGAAGGAGATGTTGAATATGTGTTGGATGTTAAATCCACTTTGAGGGAATTAGGAATGGGATTATCGATCATTTTGTTCTTATGTAAAATTAAGCTTAGTGGGGCTTGGATGGAGAGGAAAGTGATAAAGGAGGAAGTGGGTAGGAATTAAGAGAGGAGAGTTAAGTGAAGAAAGCTAAATAAGTGAGTATCTAAGCACTCGCAAGTAAATAGTGAATGTGAACAACTGAATGGAAGCAGTTGTTGTAGTTGCAAAGGAACTATGTGATGGCTAAGTAGGAAGTAAGAAAATGTCAATACCGAATGGTGGAATGAAAGAGGGATGCAAGCATTAAAAGTAAAAAAGAAAGCGTGGTTTAATGTACTAAAAGCCAAGGGATGAAGTGGTTTGAAAGAAAGATGTTTGAAGTTATATAAGGAGGAAAAAAGAAATACTAAAAGTGCATACGTAGGAGAAAAGAAGAGTAAATGAACAGTTTTGGAAGTGAGGAATGAAATGGGGATGTAGAAGGGCAATTAGGAAGTCTTCTGGAAGAAGCGTGAAAGGTTAAGAATGAGTAAGGGGGAATCTTTGTAGAATAATGAATAGGGATGGTGCTTTTGTAACTGATGAAATGGTATGTGAGGGGAGTGTGGAAAGAACACTTCGAGAATTCTGTATAATATTAACAGTAATGAAAGAGGTGATAGTGAATGTGTGTGGTTGATGGTGCAAGAAGGAAATAGGTATTTTGGGATGATATTAGCAAGGAGGAAGTAATTGGTAGAGTGAGAAAGTTGAAAGAATGGTAAATCTGGAAGGTATAGATGAAATTACTGTATATTGATCAGAATAGGCGAGATGGTTGATTGATTGGATTTTGGAAGGTTGTGTAATAAAGGTTTATGGAGGTATAGTTCGAGATTGAGGAGAGCAGAACCTGTGGAATTATAGTGGGAATTAGTTTATTGATGTGTTGTAGGGAAGATATATGTGGTATTTTAGTCGAAAGAGTGTGTCGATTTGTCTGAAAGGACTATTCAGTGAATAACAAGGTGCGTTTAGGAGTGTGGTAGAGGATTGTTGGATCAAATCTTTACATTTGAAACAAATGACTGAGACAATTACGGGAGAAGAAGAATAAATTGTATTTAGGTTTTTATGGATTTGCAACAGCGTATGATGGATTAATAGGGAAGCTCTTTGCAGGTGTTAGTATGATATATGGTGTTTGGTGGTAGGCTTCTGAATGGAATCAAAAGTTATGTATGACATAGTGAAGGCGATGTGTTAACAATAATTTGTGTCGTAAGTGATTGGATTTAATTTAATAGCGGGAGTGAGGCAGGGATGTGTATGTCCCCTTGCGTTATTCAATTTGTAGATGATGGGGTTATGAAAAGAGATTCAGAGAGGGGGATGGAGGAAATGTGTTTAGTATGATGGAGAATGGAGCGTGGTGGAGGGTGCCGTACCCGATTATATGCGGATGATTGGTTTTGTGTGGTTGTGAATCTGAAGAGAGTTTGAGAGGATTTTAAAGAGATTTGGCAGGGTTGGGGTGTGTAAAAGGAAGGGTCTGAAAACTAAACGTAGATAAGGAAGCTAAGGTTATGGTTTTTGTGAGGACAGTCCTCAGTGCTGAAAGTTATGTTAGATGATGAGCAGCTGGACAAGTGTTGAGTTTAAATATTTTGGGCATATATGTTGGATGAAAAGGAACAGATGATGCAGAGTGGTAGTAGGAAAGTTGTTGAATGGCTAGGAAGGTGCGGTGCAATTTAAATCGTTGTGGATTAAAAGGGACTAGTCTTGAGTCACAGGGTCTTACATGAGTATATGTTGTTACCTGTTGTTAATGTATGTAGTGGACTATGGTCTGGATAAAGAGGTATAGATCTAAAAGTTACAATTTGTTCAGATGGAGAATTCTTAGGGTGTGTAGGTAGTGAAAAGAATTGTATAAAATGAGGGAGTGAACGTATTAGAGAGTTAGTTGTGTAAGAAAGGGGTAAATGAGGAATAAAGAAAGTACATTAGATGAATTTGGTATGCTGGAAAAGGATGGAATGACTTTCAGGTTGGTTAAGCGGATGTATAGTGAAATGGTGTGTTGGGGAATGGACCGGCTTGGGGGAACCGAAGAAAAGGCTGGATTGAGTCAGTAAATGAATGTTCTGAAGGAGAGAAATGTGAGTTTTGGCAGAGCGAGAATAAAGGGCATAATAGGAGTGAATGGCGGGGTTTATGAGGGGGTATGGTTGTGGTCACCTGGGCCAGGGATGAACCCACACTTGACCATATGCCATTGTGAGAGGTCCGTCGCTGTCCCGTGAAGCTCTTAGGGTGGATTTTCTGACTGCGCTGAGTTCTCACTAATAGGTATAGAGGGGCAGTTAAGCTGGGCTTTCTTTTTGACTTGTCTGTTCTTCTACTACTTCTTTATCCAATGCTGTCATGCACTTACCTCCATCTTGGGGAGAAAAAAAAGAGATAATGATGATGATGATATATATTATATATATATATATATATTTATATATATATATATATATATATATATATATATATATATATATATATATATATATATATAATAATATATAAATATATATATATATTGTAGTGACCCTATTTTTTCTATTTTAATTCTCTTTTTATTTTCTATTCTATTGTAATTATATATAATGAATCTTTTTCAGATACCTAAACTTCATAATTATTTCAATTATTAAAAAAGGTTTTACAACACATTTTCATTTAAAAATTTTAATCTTAGAAATAAATTTCTTGTACTTTTTTGTCAAAGAGGGTAATTGCATGTGTATTATTCTTAATTATATTTATCATTTTTTATGTTTATTATTTATTTATTATCTATTCCTTATTATCATTTTTATTATTATTTTATTCTTACAAAAATTTAAATTATATCTGTATTATTATTACTAATTTTTATTATTTTTTTATTATTATGATATTGTTTTTATGAATATTACGTAGTAACAATGGTAATTTCCTTAGGTTCCAGCTTTGTTTCCTTACCAGATACCATTAAACCTGAATTGTCAACTGTGATGTAATTCTCCTTAATCTCAAGAAGTCAAGCTCTATCAATCCTCAAATCAAATGCAGAAATTATAATTATATAATTATCTATTGTATTTTCAATAGAGATAATAATATATAGTTATTGTCTTAATACAAAAATTTCAAACTTAATACTGTTTATTGTAATAATACTAATTAACAAACTTATATAGTTATTGTGAAAGCGACAAATAAGGTCGCATTAATTGGTAACTCCTGGAGTGACCCATTCACTTTTAACAAAATTTTTGTTCGTCATACATTCTTTGTATTATTTTATATTTTTTAGTATTTTTGTTTAGTTCTTTTATATTAGCTTTGTTTATATTTGTTTTTGGAACCCATTGAGCATCTTTGTGCTGTAAAAATAATTATATCTATTCTATTCATCATGTCTACTACTACTACTACTACTACTACTATTACTACTACCACTGCTACTACTATTACTTCTCCTACTACTATTGTTACTACTCCTCTTACTATTTCTACTACTGCCTATAATATGTTATCTGATTCTATTCCTTCTTCTTCGACTATATTTCCTCTCCCTTCTTCATCTCAAAATTTTTCTCATCCTCCGCCTTTGTATGATCCTCACCAACACTATCTGTTACAACAATCGCTTAATCAACAATTATTGATGTCACAACATCAACAACAACTACATCAACAGAGTACTCCACCGCCTCCACCTCTCTCTGCAACTTTTCCGGCGACTACCTGGCCTATATTGCGTGTTCCTCGCTGACCCCACCGCAATTTAGGAGAGATGATGTTGATTTTACGATTCAGCAATTTGATATTTTCCTTGCTTCGCTTCCTACAGAATTCGAGAAAGCTAATGCTTTTCTGCTCTCCATTCCCTATGAAGTTTAGAAATCAATCCCTAATCTTTTACCTTCAGTCAGCTCCTCTTCTACCGTCCTTATTCTACGTCTTTGTAATTATAACGTCGCCATCTTTCTCCTTCTGATGCTACCCGTTATCAAGAATTGAAAACATGAGGTGTTGGGTGATCATCTTCCTTCACAGCTTCTTACCCGCGTTATGGGGGGGGATCTCTATTTTCTGGTCCCCTTGCTGATAGTAACCAATCTCTTTCTTCTGCACCTCTTCCTGGACCGTCTTCCTGCCTTTGTTAGTACTTCCTTGCTCTCTCTCTCATGGTGACGCCTTGTCTCTTCAAGATTTAGCCGAACGTGCGGATATTATTAAATCTGTGCCAAATCAATCTTTTCTTCTCTATAACTTATCCTATCTTTTACCCCTATGGGGTTCTACTCCGGCGAGATTTATGGCCTTCTTCTTCTTCTTCTTCTTCTTCTATTACTTTTCCTTCTCCAATTTGCTACTAACTCTTTTCTTCTCTGTCCTTTCTATAATCTCTTCGTCTTCACGATGCCTCTATTTTCCTCTTGCTCCTTCTTTCTTTTTGTGACTCCTCCTCCATCTCCCAGGGATTCATCTTTAGACCTACCTTACTAATATTTCCTTACCTTTTGAAACAATTATGAATGTTCAAATTTTTCCTTGCAACAACAAATTGTACTAAGTATCTTCTCTCGTTTGGTCCAGTGTCAGCAATCTGCATCTTCTCGCACTAGATCTCTTTCTCCTTCACCTTCCCGTTCTTCCTTTGCCACAACCTCCTCAGGGTTCTCCTTTATGCACTATCATTATCATTTCGTGGTTAAGAGCACGTAACTGCATTTTCTCCCTGTATTAATGTTTAAATCTACAAATTGCTCTTCAGGGAAGAAACTCCACTACGGGGGGACCGTAATCATTGCACTCCATCCCTTGGTACATTTCCTCCAAAATGCCCCCACAATACTATCAAGTGATTTCATCCTACCCTATTCATGCTCTCAATATCTAACGTTTCATTTTCAGATTTTTCATGTTCTTGCTACTACAACGGTTTCTCCTTCTGTCCGGCATCATTTCTTGATTTTTCTTTCATTCCCTTTTTCTATTTCCTGG
>JABUQX010033217.1:0-12500 GCA_015478945.1 Trachelipus rathkii
CCCGCATATATATATATATTATATATATATATATATATATATATATATATATATATATATATATATATATATATATATATATATATGAATATATATATATATATATATATATATATATACAGAAAATAAATTGCAATAAACGCTATATAATATACTCTTGATAAAACACCCTTAGTTAAAGTATTTCACCCTGCTGGAATTCGAACCTGAACCCTAGCAGATGTAGTGCAAGTGTTTGACCACCAGACCACGATAAACTAAAAGGAAACCCAAGCCACTTTTCTCCTCTGAAAGCAATCTGAGGCTTCCTAGAAGGAGTGGGAGGGTCTCTAAGACATCTAACTCCGGAAGGCTTCCCTGTTCATTAATACACTATATATATATATATATATATAGTGTTATAAATATATATATATATATAAATATACATACACACATACACATACATACATACACAAACATATACAT
The DNA here is from genome assembly GCA_015478945.1 of Trachelipus rathkii. Lineage (NCBI taxonomy): Eukaryota > Metazoa > Arthropoda > Malacostraca > Isopoda > Trachelipodidae > Trachelipus > Trachelipus rathkii. The sequence continues at coordinate 469 of JABUQX010033217.1, forward strand.
ACAAACATATACACATACATACACATACATATTACATATTACATACATTAATATACACATATATATACATATATATATATAAATATATATATATATATATATATATATATATATATATATATATATATATATATATATTTTTTTTTCAAAACAAACACTAGGTTTGGAATTCTGTAAGTTATAGGAAGTTAGTAAATTGAAGAAGGTAGTGTGTGCCAGTCTCTCTCTCTCTCTCTCTCTCTCTCTCTCTCTCTCACACACACACACACACACACACACACACACCTACACACACACACACACCTACATTCATGGAAGAATTATCTAAGCTTTTAAGTTTGGGCTCCTAAATCTGGATAAGAGAAAGGATAAAACTGTTTGTTGAGAAACTACACACGAACTTTTCTTAAATGAGGAGGTAGTTTGAATGAATTAGAAGATAAAAACTGCAGAGTCTGTTGTGATAGAGATTATATAAGGAGAATAAGGCAAGAGTTTGATAACTAGAAAGAGGTTGTAGAGGTTTATTGAGAGTGAGGGAATTCATGAGAGAAAAAAAAAAGCTCTAAACTTCAGAAGAAGAACACCTCTAATGATTGGAGCCTCCCTTGATTAGTGATGCTTACTCCATATACTGTAAGGAAGAACAGCACCTTTATACAGGCTATACAACTAGGATGCTGTGAAGTAGTTCTTTGAATCTTATTTTGGGAGTTAAACAATGGGATCCTTTCTGAAAAGACCAGAAGAGAAGAAAATACTCAGAATATTAAGAAAAAACGTGTTCGAATTGCATGTTGTCGAAGAAAGAATTTTTGTTGTATTGAAGATTGTGTCGGGTAGATTATATGAAAGAGTTGAATTTTTGAGGAATTAAACTACATTTTCTGTCTCAATAGAAATACTTCAATGATCAAAAAATCAAATGTTCCGCCACCTTCCATGCATCTTAAATTTTTGATTAAATGGGATCGAATTTTGACATGAAAAGAGTATTGAAGGGAGAAGTCATCTGCATATGAATAGATGGGTAATGAGCTGTCAAGTATAAGGAAATCAAAAAAATACAGCAAGGTAGTAGATGGCAGCACAGAACCTTGAGGGACACTACAATTAATGGATTTAAAGTATGAACTTTGGCAGTGTGCAACATTAGAACTTCTTTCTTCTCTCTCTCTCTATATATACATATATATATACATATAAGTTATATATATATATATACATATACATATATATATATATATATATATATATATACATATATAACATATATATGTTGTTGTTGTTGTTATATAGCATATATATATATATATATATATATATATATATATATATATATATATATATATATATATATATATATATATATATATATATATATATATATATTCTCTCTGACTCTTGATGTTCTTCCATTTCGGTAGGTTTCGACAGAGTCTTTCAGAGAACTTTAAATTACAGACATCCTTCTTCTCAAATCCATCCTGCATGCACTCTGCTTTCCTTTCCCACCACTCTTGGATAACTTTTAGCAAGAAGTTATTGCCGTCCGTTAAAATTATTGAAATTGATGTTTTAATGATTTTATTCCTTCATTTACTTTATTGCATTTGTTAATCACCTTTCTAATTTTACTGCAAATTCTCTCCTAAATTATTCTTTTTATTTTCAAAAGCATCCTACACAGCAGTAAATATTGCTTGCTAAAGGTAGGAATGACTTTCGTACAACTGATAGAGAGAGAGAGAGAGAGAGAGAGAGAGAGAGAGAGAGAGAGAGAGAGAGAGAGAGAGAGAGAGAGAGAGAGAGAGAGAGAGAGAGAGAGAGAGAAAAGAGAAAGAGAGAAAGAGAAAAGAAAAGAAAAAGAGAAAGAGAAAGAGAGAGAGAGAGAGAGAGAGAGAGAGAGAGAGAGAGAGAGAGAGAGAGAGAGAGAGAGAGAGAGAGAGAGAGAGAGAGAGACCTTTGAACTTTCTCGTGTTTTTAATTCGAGCACAAAAAAGCATAAATCCATAGATCAGTTTGAAAATACACAACTCGACCATCATTCTCTTTTTGCAATTTTTCTTGTTTCCTTACACACTTTCATCTTCTAATTTTCACACTATCATTAGCCTACACTTTATTCCAAAGCTGTGTATCGGGACATGTCGGTATTTTTGATTAGTAATGCCCTCTCGATTTTATAGATCCTTTTGGTGGTGAGTAGAGTGTGTGTGGGCAGAGTTTTGGAATTTACAGAATTGTTACATACATAAAAATATCCCATTACATATATATATATATATATATATATATATATATACATATTTATTTATATTTATATATATATATATATATATATATATATATATATATATATATATATATATACATATATATATATATATATATATATATATATATATATAACTTTATGGTCGTTTTTCAGTCCACATTCCCACAAGCTTTTAAAGTAGGGAAGGCTTTTAAGTTGTTTTTGTTTCTTTAATTATTTTTCATTGACCTTGAATGCAATTCCTCAGGGACGAAAGAAGAGAAAGAGAAAGAGAGAAAGAGGGGAAAGAGGAGGAGAGGAGAGAGAGAGAGAGAGAGAGAGAGAGAGAGAGAGGGAATTGAAATGAGGAGGGGGGGGGGGGAAAGAGGGTTGCATAAGCATGGCATAGAAAACACCATTTCAAGAGTCTACAACCCCTAGGTATTATTAGGTGTGTGTGTATGTTTGGGTATCGTTACAAAGTTAAGTGGGAGGAGCGTGGTGATTGTGAAAGATCGCCATAGGTCTGGTAGGCTACGTTTTGTTCGAACATTGGTCTGTTAAGGTCGTAAAGCCAATGAATTGCGAAGTGCGGATAACCTAAGAATTCATGTTGCGCATCATCAGAGAGGATTTAAGGTTAACTGCCGGCAAAAGGAGCACTATAACATTTACTCACCAGCCCTAAAAAAAAGGTATTAGAGAAAAGTCTAAACATCTGCTGACTGAGTACGCCATTGATCGCCATTGAAAAATTCCTTTGACAGATGAAAATAATCTTTACCGCGGAAGAATGTCTCAACAAACAAAATAATGAAGTGTATGCTACATAATCTAAGGCTGCAGGAGAACTCGTACCACGTATGCAAAGTGGTCATCATCGGGCTTCTGTGATGGTTTGGTGGGTAGTGAGTCATGATAGGGTTACACATCCATTTTTGTAAAAAAAAAGTGTTAAAACATCTTCAGTCGTGTACCAGAAAATCATCCTGGTAGGTGTGGTAAAACTAATAGCTCATAGTTCAGATCCTCTTCCAAAATGAACCATGGACCTTTCAACAATATCTAACTGCGCATAAAACAAGGTTTACTCAAGCTTCAGATGGTTGACGATTAATCCGTCTGTTAGCTCCGATATTAATCTTTTGGAATACAAATTAGGGGCAGTGTTATAGCGTATGGTTTGCTCAATATGACACCCAGATATTATTTCTTTAATGCGAGCTCTATTTGGTGCAGTGAAGAACTTTCCGATGGAGGACGTGCTTGCTGTGGTAAACGATTGACCAACAGACTAGGGTTAGCCGAGCACGGAAACTTGCGCACCACACCAGAGTAAACGCACCACGTACCGCATCGCACTGAAAGTCATTTCTGTCGCACGGCACCGCACCTCACCGCACCGCACCTCTATTAGAGTTTCTGTTCTATTTTATCAGTGTAACCTTGCCAGTTTGCTTTCTTATAATTAATGTATTTTATTTTAAAGGATGTGTGTGTGCTGGGTGTTTGTGCTGAATTGTGATTAGTATTGGAATATGGTTAGAGGATAAAGCATGAAATGTTTGCCATATTGTGGTAACCTGAATTTGGGTGGAGCAGAAGGTAATGTCGGGGAACATGGGGTTCTGATTATGTTATAATGGTTGTCTAGTAGGTTGGTTTCTGCTGTTGAGAAAGCTGAGTGGTAATTTTCCTATGAGTGTATCACCTCCAGGTGATGGTGTGTGTGTTGAGCTATGCAGGGTGATGGACATTGATGTCCCAGCCAGTATAAAATAATCATATTGAGTTAGGGGTGACACATCAGGGACATAATCCCGAGGGCAGTGTTGAGAGGTGGGATGATTTTTATTTTTATTGATTGGAAAGAATAGATTTGGTCGCGGTTCATATTTATAGGTATGATCTCCCCTTTCGCTGTTGAAAAGTCTGGCTGTGCAGTGTTAATTCTCAGTTTTTGAAAGGCTTCAGGATACCGGGAAGAGCTCAAGTGGCTTCCAAAATTATTACCTAATGCATCTGTATCAGCTGCTGAAGCAGAGATCCTATCGGTTATATCAGGTCTATAACGGAAGACTGTATGTAGGTGGAGAGTTGTTAGAGCGGTGAGATATTTTCTGCACAACTCTCCAGACTGAAGAAAGGTAGTTGTGGAATTGACTGTCAAAGTATAAGATATTTTTGCGTGTTTGGTGATTAATTCAACGAGATCTCGCCGGAAATGTTCATAAAATAATAATGATGTTTGAGGTGGTGCTAATTTTTCCTTCTCCCGGTTGGTTAGCTTGTGCACACTCTTGGGATCACCAAGATAGTAGGATGTAAACTTCTGCTGCTGTGATGATAACTTGCTGAAAGAAAATAAAGTCAGCATCAATGGTCGGAAACCGCTTATTGAATGAAGAAAATGGATTAGCTGTGGCCTGATGAAAACGAGTCCACTCAGTTGACAATTTAAATAGTCGGTAATATAAGTAATGCAGGCGAGCAGGTTATAGTTACTGTTTGGGTCTCGCTGGGATTGGGAGAAGAGTTATACTGGAATGAGTTGTGTCGGTGGATTAACACGAGGAGGCAGAGGGGCTACTTCAGTTGTAGCATAAGATTGTCTTGGCCTTGTAGGGAATTGTCTTTGAGCTGGTGTATGGCATCTCTCCTGCTCAATTTTTGTATGGTGCATAACTCCAAAATCTCCTGTTCAAAGAAATAAGATAGGCATTTTAAGGAAGAGGCACTGTGGGATCCTCCACAGTTTTGCAGTGTGGTATGTTTTCACAAAGAATGTGAAATTCTTCTGGGCATATGCCATGCGGTCCCCTCAGTATTTTCAGGGATGACCAAACCGCTGGTATTTAAAGCAGCGTCTGGATAGGGGAATAAACGTACGAACAATGTAGCTTGTATTTTGTAAACCCTATTTTCACCTTTGAAGGTGAAACTAAATTTATAAATTAGAATTTGGGGTGTCAGAAGAGTCCCGACGAGAGGGAAATCTATAAACGTTTGTAACGGGAAATCGCTTCTGCTGGAGATTTCTTAAAATGACAGCAATATCTTCTTTTTTCTGTTCTAAAGAATAAATAGTGCCTTTGGATGTGGTTCTAATTTCATCAGAAGTCTAAATAAGAAGATTTTTTTCCGAGAGACGTTAAGGATGACAAGATGGAACTTTGACTTCAGGTAGTAGCTTGAACGAGAAGGGATTCATTTCCTATTAATGTGACTGGAGGTCATCAACTCCTACAGCTTTTTCAATTGCATCGCTAAGAATAATGGTTCTTTGCTTAGTAAGAGCTTTGGAGGTAGTGGATCGCAATAAGTAATATATCAGGAATGATACGTCAGCTGGCATCCAGGAGGGGGAGCAGTATATGGAGTAAACACAATAGGAACGACTATAGCAGGAGACACCATTTCTGGATTTCCCAAACCATTTTGTCACCTAGGGTGTCGACGAATCGCAAAGGGCTTTCAGGTGAAGTAGAAGGAATTAAAGCTGAAACACTTGGTCTAGGAGTAAGAGGGACCGAGGTGTGGGTCAGGCTGGGAACATGACAGATGGGAATAATGCAAGCCTTGGTTTAATATCGTTTTTTCTTAAGTCACCTTAATAAAAATTAAACCTCAAACTTCTTATCCATAAATAAACAATTGTTACAATAAAACAAATGAAACAAAAAAGAGAAGAAAATAAAAGGATTGCAAAGGCATATATTTCATAAGGAAGGGTAGTCCTCCCACAACAGGTCACAGGTCAGAGACACACAATTTCCCACGGATAATCCTCCCAGAACTCCACGCCGGTTTTCTACCCGTGAACCGCACCGGACCTAAATAACTTCACGTAAAGCCCGAGATTATACACCAAAGTGCAAGACAGTCTCCTCAGCGGTTAACTCGAAGGTTTTGGTCTCCTACAATAGACTGCCAGGTCATAAGCTCAAAAGACCGGTTTTTGGCCTGCATCCTCATTCACGGGGAAGAAGTATAAGGTGGATTGAAGAAGAGGCACTGGATAGCCCAAAGGGCTATGATAGGAAAATTGGGGACAATCTCTTCAGAGAAAGTGTACAAAGTACGCAAAAAAGGTTGATAAGCAGAAATCAAAATAATAAAAGCAAGCAAAGAAACTGAGGTGGAGGGAGGAGGAAGAGGAGGAGGAGGGAAGGAGGAGGGAGGAGGAGGAGGAGGAGGAGGAGGAGGAGGAGGAGGAGGAGGAGGAGGGAGGGGAGGAGGAGGAGGAGGAGGATTGATAGATAGAGAATGGAAATGGGAGAGAAAGAAGACAAAGATTTATATAAATAAATGGAATAATGGAAAAGGGATAGGAAACAGTGGAATGGAAAGAGCAGAGAGGGGGAAAAGAACAAACAGACTGGAATGGACATAAAGGACGGTAAAGAATGTAGCGGAAGTTAACGCTAATCGTTAACGTTTACCGTCTTTTTTTTTTTTTTTTTTTTTTTACAGTTATCACTGCCGCTCACTCACGGGCAGAGCCCCATTCAAGGAGGGGTGTGTTGTACGCCAAAATTTCATCCTCAGCGCAAATTACGCAGATGAACATAGACGCAGGCTTTAAAGTGAGGGGAGATTAAATTCAGCAGGAAACACAGAAGATGGAAGAGAGTTCCACAGAACAGTGGTGGAAGGAAAAAGGAAACACCGCAGCAAACTAGCCTGGAGTTACCAATATCTACACAAAACTCGTGCGCAGATACAGCACCCCTTGTGCTACTAGGGCGTCGTAAAGGTGGTGGTACGCGAGTGGTAAGTTCCCTTTAGAAACACCTTGCCGCAGCGATACCTATAGAAGAGAGAGATAAAGCACCAACATTGCGCCGCAAAGATAGAGGTTCAAGTGAACTGGAAAGTACATAACAGTTTATAGTTTCCTTGGTTTTGACTCAACTCTGTCCAAAAAAGCCGGGTGAAACCAGAGCCCCCCCAGATATGAGAATAGCAATTTCATACAAGGCCGGGCTATAACTCGTCAGTTGGCAATCTGGAGAAGAGGGAAAAAAAAGTCTCGCAGTCTAAACAACTCCCCCAGTTTCTTTGAGGCCGCCCCAGCAACCGTTGTGGATGTGAGGTTTCCAAGACATTTTTTTTTTATGTTAAGGCAGGATGTTTATATTGTCAAATGGAAGACGAAAGAACCGTCAAAAGAGATAGGAAAGATAGGTGTCTTAGAGGAGATTTGTAGAAGTTGGGTTTTAAAGAATTGAATTTCACAAGGTTGAGACGACTCAATCTGCAAATTTCATTCTCCAGCAGCGAGAATAGAACGGAAAGGATGAAGACGAGAGGCAATTCTAGAAGTAAAAGATGGAGCAGAATTGAAATGAGCTGAAGAATGAAGGGTCGAGTCATCGGCATGTGAGTGGATAGAGTTAGATGTGCAGGTGAGAAGACCAATTAATGAAAAGTAGAATAAAGTAGGAGATGAGACGAAAACCTCCTGAGGAACTCCACCACTCCACCTGCTTACAGCCGATAAGCTTAGCGGCTTGAAAGAAAGCTGTGACATAAGTAAGCAAAGCAAAGAGAAGGAGGAAAGGAGGGGAGCTTGAGAGCAAATGATGCGTGCCAATTTCGGTCAAATATCACTTGGATATGTCAAGGACACTATGCAAGTCTGCCAGTAGTTCCTAAGAGCGAAACCATAAATCGGTTAAATAGAAGTATATCGCCAGTAGACTTTGAACACCAAAAGCCGTACTACGATCAATCGGAAAGAAGAGAATGAGATTCCAGAAGGTCTAAGAAGTGAGAGTTGAGAAGGGTTTCAAAGATCTTAGATAGAATACAAGTGAGAGCTATAGGGCGATAGTTAGAAGGATCAGAGCGGCTTCCTTTTTTCGGAATAGGTTGGACATGTGCGTGCTTCCAACACTGAGGGAAAGTGCTAGTATTAAGACATAGAGAATATAGTTGAACGAGGGGTGAGGGTCAGCACGTAGGCACATTCCCTCAAAACTCGCACGGGCTTTTCCAACCCTGTGTTAAACATTACTAAACTGGATAATAACCAAACCGAGTAAATATAAACATATTTTGAGCCATTGAGAGGAGCGTTTTGGAAATTTTGAAAAAAAAAACGTTTTCTCTCTTATCGAAATCGAATCTAATACATCAATTTAAAATCTGATAAGAAAATATTTTTTAAACTCGTAGCAAATCGTTAACGGTTAACGGATGTAGGGGAAAATTTTAACTCGTTAATAGACGAAAGCGTTAAAAGTTAACGAAAATTTTAACGAGTTAATTAACGGATTAACGCTTTAACGCGTTAATGCCCACCTTTGTATATATATATATATATATAAGTGTAAAGGAAGAATCGGAGGAGGGCGATTCAGATAGAGAGAGAGAGAGAGTTGGAGAGAGGAAGAGAGAGAGAGAGAGAGAGAGAGAGAGAGAGAGAGAGAGGAAGGATAAAGAAGAGGAATGAAATGGACAGATAACGGTTAATATGCAAAAATTCAACTGTCCCACACACTGAAATTCTGTGAACACCAAAAAAGAGTGGTGTAAATTTAAAAGTACATTTTGCAAAACAAACCAACCCTGGAAATAAGCACCACAATAATATATATATATATATATATAAGTATATAGCATATATATATATATATATATATATATATATATATATATATATGCAGCAGGAGTATATATTATTACACACACATTATTACATATTATTATTAATTGTATTACACATATTACATATTAACACATACACATATTATTATGTCATTATTATTATTACATACACACATATTACATACAATACATATATATACATATTACATACATATATATATATATATATATATACATGGAGCAGAGCATATATATATATACAGGAGAGGAGTGGAGCAGGAGAGAGAGATATATATATATATATATATATATATATATTCTGTATATAATGAGAGAGAGAGAGAGAGATATATATATATATTATTATATATATATATATATATATATATATATATATATATATATATATGGTATATAGAAAGAGCATATATATATATATATATATATATATATATATTTACATTAACCACTTGAATGTTTAACTTAAACTTTGTGCTTTTCTTCAAATATATCGGTTTAAATGTTATAAGAATGGTTCCTTTTTGTACCTACGTGTATAATGAAAGTCATTTCTTTCCAATCACAAATACGTTTTTATTTCTTAACATTTGTGCTTATTGGGGCAATAACCAAACTTAGAGAATTATTTACAGAACTATTTTATTTCTAAAAAACTAAATACTCTGGTTAATCCATTACCCTGAACCTATCTTGCAGAGCCCAAAAGCCTCACTTTAAATCATGCTAAACAAACAAAACTGCACCATTTCCTGCAACCTTTTTAACCTGCCTAACAAACTAAGCAACTCCTCAACAGCCTGGACAACCTTGTGCTCATGCATGGACAAGTCAACTAACTCCATCCGTTGGTCAACCTTGTCTATTTATTCAGTATATATATATACATATATATACAGTATATATTACATAATATACATATATATATATACATACATATTGTATATATATATTATTATTATTATTATTATTACATATAAATATTAATGCATACATACATATATATATATATTACCATTATTTATTTAATATTTATTTAATTTGTTGAGTGAGCATGAGCCCTGGTCCATCTGGTCCGACCGAGCGGAAAGACTTGATAATCCTGACGAAATCGTATTGGCAGATGAGATGAAAACAATGCAGAGTGAAATAAATTATAAATATAAAATAAATTTTGTTAAGTGTTATGATAATGTTAAGTAAGGTTATGTTGAGTTATGTTAGTCTACATAGATTTAAACTTTTTTTTTTTATAAATATTTTGTAAGGTGTGAAACGCTTTTATTACTATAGTTTAAATTTGACTCAATAATAAAGTTTTATTTTTTATTTTATGAAATGTGTTTGAATCCATGCAATCGATATGTATATTGATGTGGAGGCAGATAACAGAAATGATCCATATATATATATATATAAAGAAAGAGTATATATATATATATATATATATATATATATATATATATATATAGTGAGAGTATATATATATATATACATATATAATATATATATATATAGGCATATATATATATATATATGTGGATATATATATGAGTGAGATAGTTATATATATATATATATATATATATATATATATATATATATATATATATATATATATATATATATATATATATATATACTAGCAAATTCGATGAAAATGAGCTATACTTAGATAATTGTTGTAGTTAATAAATTCTAAATAAATAAACAGATTTCATAATAGATATAAATTAATTGGTTTTAAATCTTAAAATCAACACACAAATTCCTTCCAACCGGAAAAACTATTTAAAATGTTAAGCAAACTGAAATTATTAAAGGTGTGTTACTTTTATTTTTGTTACTTTATATTTTGTTACTTTTGTTACTTTTGTTACCCTTGTTAATTTTTTTAACCCTAAATTTGTTTATTATTCTAGTATTTATCAGTGTTACATTATTTTTGTCATTTACTAATATTCAACAATAGCAGTTAAGGATTGATTTGTTTCATACAAATTCACCAATCTTGTTGGTTATATATATATATATATATATATATATATATATATATATATATATATATATATATATATATATATATATATATATATATATATATATATATATATATATATATATATATATATATATATATATATATATATATATATATATATATTCTTTCATCTGTAATACCAAGATGAGAAACATATATAATAAGTGAATTAATTATGTAGCAGAGTAGCTTATTTGACCTTTAATTACAAAGAGATGAAGGAGGCAGAGACGAGGTTTCAACGAGGTTGTCACAGAAACGCCGAGTCTCCCTTTGCCTCTCGATCAATAAACATTTCGTCACAATTATGCAGAACTAATGATGATTGAACAGCTGAGATTCACTCTTAGTGTTGGGTTTGTGTTTTAAGGTTTGATTAGGGGGTGGTGGTAGCAAGTTCAACCTTTTGAGAAAGTGAGTGAGTGTGCTGAGGAGGAGTTTGCTAAATATGCTTGTTTCCATTTAGATTTTGGGAATTGGATTGTTATTGAAGTAAATAGGTTTGCATATTGTTGTTTATAAGTTGAGGTTGATTAACAGTATGATCAAAATGCATAAACACACACTCACAGACATATATATATATATATATATATATATATATATATATATATATATATATATATATATATATATATATATATATATATATATATATATATATATATATATATATATATATATATATATATATATATATATTTTAAATTATATTTTATATATATATATATATATAGAGAAAGAGAGATATATATATATATATATATATATATATATATATATATATATATATATATATATATATATATATATCATCCACTTTCTTTCCCCAAGACTGGGGGTAAGGTGCGTACATGCACCGGAAAAAGAAAAGTAGTAGAAGAACATGACAAAGGAAGAAAAGAAAGTCCAGCCTTACCGCCCCTTTTATACCTATTAGTGAGAACTCGTCGCAGTCAGAAAATCCACCCTAGAGCATCACGGAACCGCGACATCATCTCGTCAATGTGGGGTTCATCCTTTGGCCCAGGTGGGCCACAACCATACCCCTCACAAAACCCTGCCATTCACCCCTTATTATGCACCTTTTCTCACTCCCCTGCC
>JABUQX010033217.1:20000-32500 GCA_015478945.1 Trachelipus rathkii
AATGAGAAGGTAAAGAATTAACTGCCTTCTCTCTTGGGATTGAACCACTGCATGTTGTGCGTGCAATATGCCTGGTGCTATATGATTGAGCTATCCTCCAACCCAAGTAAAAAAAAGTTGAGTTCAAGAACAATTATAAAGCAACTGAGTTCCCGTCAAGGCACATCACCAGGTGTCCAGCCTGTCCTATCTCTCTTTTCCTTATATTTTAGATGTTAAATATTGCATAACAACATATAAGATGTTAAAGAAAGAACATAATGAGAAGGTAAAGAATTAACTGCCTTCTGGGATTGAACCACCACATGTTGCGTGAGGACAATATGCCTGTGCTATATGATTGAGCCATCCTCCAACCCAAAAAAAGTTTGATTCAAGAACAATTATAAAGCAAACAGAGTTCCCGTCAAGGCGACATCACCAGGTGTCCAGCCTGTCCTATCTCTCGCTCTTTATATTTTAGATGTTAAATATTGCATAATAATCGCAATTATATAAGATGTTAAAGAAAGAACATATAATGAGAAGGTAAAGAATTAACTGCCTTCTCTGGGATTGAACCACCGCATGTTGCGCGTGAGGACAATATGCCCGGTGCTATATGATTGAGCCATCCTCCAACCCAAAAAGTTGGATTCAAGAACAATTATAAAGCAACCGAGTTCCCGTCAAGGCGACATCACCAGGTGTCCAGCCTGTCCTATCTCTCGTTCTTTATATTTTAGATGTTAAATATTGCATAATAATCGCAATTATATAAGATGTTAAAGAAAGAACATATAATGAGAAGGTAAAGAATTTACTGCCTTCTCTGGGATTGAACCACCGCATGTTGCGCATGTTGGGTTGGAGGACAATATGCCCGGTGCTATGATTGAGCCATCCTCCAACCCAAAAAAGTTGATTCAAGAACAATTATAAAGCAACCGAGTTCCCCGTCAAGGCGACATCACCAGGTGTCCAGCCCGTCCTATCCCTCGATCTTCTTTATATATTAGATGTTAAATATTGCATAATAATCGCAATTATATAAGATGTTAAAGAAAGAACATATAATGAGAAGGTAAAGAATTAAATGCTTTTCTGGGATTGAACCACCGCATGTTGCGCGTGAGGCCAATATGCCGGTGCTATATGATTGAGCCATCCTCCAACCCAAAAAAGAGTTGGATTCAAGAACAATTATAAAGCAACCGCTCCCTTCAAGGCGACACCACCAGGTGTCCAGCCTGTCCTATCTCTCGTTCTTTATTATATGTTAAATATTGCATAATAATCGCAATTATATAAGATGTTAAAGAAAGAACATATAATGAGAAGGTAAAGAATTAACTGCCATCTCTGGGATTGAACCACCGCATGTTGCGCGTGAGGACAATATGCCCGGTGCTATATGATTGTGCCATCCTCCAACCCAAAAAGTTGGATTCAAGAACAATTATAGCAACCGAGTTCCCGTCAAGGCGAAATCACAGGTGTCCAGCCTGTCCTACAGTATCTCTCGTACTTTATATTTTTAGATGTTAAATATTGCATAATAATCGCAATTATATAAGATGTTAAAGAAAGAACATATAATGAGAAGGTAAAGAATTAACTGCCTTCTCTGGGATTGAACCACCGCATGTTGCGCTTGAGGACAATATGCCCGGTGCTATATGATTGAGCCATCCTCCAACCCAAAAAAGTTGGATTCAAGAACAATTATAAAGCAACCGAGTTCCCGTCAAGGCGACATCACCAGGTGTCCAGCCTGTCCTATCTCTCGTTCTTTATATTTTTAGATGTTAAATATTGCATAATAATCGCAATTATATAAGATGTTAAAGAAAGAACATATAATGAGAAGGTAAAGAATTAACTGCCTTCTCTGGGATTGAACCACCGCATGTTGCGCGTGAGGACAAATGCCCGGTGCTATATGATTGAGCCATCCTCCAACCCAAAAAATTTGGATTCAAGAACAATTATAAAGCAACCGAGTTCCCGTCAAGGCGACATCACCAGGTGTCCAGCCTGTCCTATCTCTCGTTCTTTATATTTTAGATGTTAAATATTGCATAATAATCACAATTATATAAGATGTTAAAGAAAGAACATATAATGAGAAGGTAAAGAATTAACTGCCTTCTCTGGGATTGAACCACCGCATGTTGCGCGTGAGGACAATATGCCCGGTGCTATATGATTGAGCCATCCTCCAACCCAATAAAGAACGAGAGATAGGACAGGCTGGACACCAGGTGATGTCCAGCCTGTCCTATCTCTCGTTCTTTATATTTTTAGATGTTAAATATTGCATAATAATCGCAATTATATAAGATGTTAAAGAAAGAACATATAATGAGAAGGTAAAGAATTAACTGCCTTCTCTGGGATTGAACCACCGCATGTTGCGCGTGAGGACAATATGCCCGGTGCTATATGATTGAGCCATCCTCTAACCCAAAAAAGTTGGATTCAAGAACAATTATAAAGCAACCGAGTTCCCGTCAAGGCGACTGTATTTTCTAGGACAAGATATTATTATTTAGGATGTTAACATTGCATAATACCGTAATTATAAGATAAAGAAGAGATGAGCAGAAAGACCACTGCCTCTCTGGGATTGAAACCACAGAGAAGGCAGTAGTTAATTCTTTTACCTCTCATTATATATTTGTCTTTAACACCATTACATATATATATATATATATATATATATATATATATATATATATATATATATATATATATATATATATATATATATATATATATATATATAGAAAAGTTATATATATATATATATATATATATATATATAAGCAGTTTTACTGAATTGCTGCTCAAGATCAAAGCAAGCAAACCAAAACAAACCAAAGCCAAGGGTTATCAAAGATGACCATTATAAGATTCTTCATTTTAAAATTTCATTTCCATATCCCTTCTTTTGATGTTTTTAAAAAAAAAAAAAAAAAAAAAAAAAAAAAAAAAAAAAAAAAAAAATTTTTATTTTAAATAAAATTTATTTTTTTTATTAAAAATATTTCTGATTGGTTTTCAATAAAGTTTATTTTGATATTTTGATTCAATATTGAAATTATTCGTTTGAGCGCGAATGGATAAAAATTTCTTGAATTTTGGTAATTAAATTCATTTTGATATTTTGATTCAATTTTGAGATATTCTTTTCAGCGCGATTGGATCAAAATACTCGAATTTTGCTAATTAAATTCGAACACATTCATTAGAAGAGAATAAAAAATTAATCCAGTCAAAGGAATCATCATGTCTGAGGAATACCATCAGAGACCTGAGATATATATATATATATATATATATATATATATATATATATATATATATATATATATATATATATATATATATATATATATATATATTATTACAAAGCCCAATACTTATCATCTAATGCACCTAAAAAGACTAACTGATTGATAACAACACTCCACAAATACTAAACTCATAATCATAACACACACGTTCATAAAACTCACACACACACACACACACACACACACACACACACACACACACACATATATATATATATATATATATATATATATATATATATACAAACATATATATTCGGCACGATAGTTTATCATTAACTAATAATTATTTTCTACGAGTTCACCAACTATATTTCGTTACATATTATTTTAACTAATTTGAATCAGTTTCTTAAATAATTAACATTTATCTTGATAAGCCTTACTAAGAAGGCCACACTTGATGTCCCAGAAAGCTAACATGTGGCCTTAAGGCAGCAGGTTCCTCACCCCTGTGATAAGGGAATAGAAGACAACCATTGGGAACACATCTGTTAGTAAATTTAAAATATGAACGGTGACCTTTACAACAACTAGTATAGTGTTACCAGATTGGAAATCAGTTAGACAAAAAACTAAAGACTAAAACTAGATATTAACTAAAGACGAAAGTATTAAGGGTTCCCAATCTATTTTTGCTTGTGGACCCCCTGAGCCTTATCTTAACGTATATAGTCCCCTATATACTCATATTTAATATTCCTAAATTAAATATTCATTTAATAAAATAAAATTTTCCGCTTGTAGACCCCTAAAAGCTTCTGTGGACCTCTGGGGGTCCACGTGGGTCACGGTTTAGGAAACGCTAATTTAGATTTCAAAACTTGTGTCAGAAGCTATAAAAAATTTCAGAATGTCCAGCGACTACGAAGTCAAAACTTAGGCGGTAATTTTCCGAGGATCAGGGGTCAATCCCAGCCGAGTTGAAATTACATAAAAGGTTATTTTTATCAATACCTATCACACTGCGGTGAGGTGTAGAAGGATGAGCAGTTATCTTATCAATACAATATATTCCCCGGTTAATAAGTATTTCACTCTGTGCGGTGCTCTGTTTGACCCTACGCCCGAGTGTGGACGGGAAGAGCGCGTTGTGGTTCCTGTTTGGTGGGTGATATATTCACTACAGGAACATTTCTCGCGCTCTTCTTTTAGTCCATCGTGGCGTGATCGTCAAACTTACGTGGTCATCTGCTAGGGCCCAGGTTCAATCCTAGCAGAGTGAAATTACTTTGGTGGGTTATTTTTATTTGCAATTTTATATGTACATATATATATACATGCTTACATATGGAAATATCTATGTATGGTGTGCTAGAGATATATATATATATATATATATATATGGAAAAGAATCTAATCAGGGGAACTAAACTGTGGTTAAGATTTTAATTTAATCTTTGCAACTTTAAATAAAAATAAAGCTTTCCTCATAAATCTTTTTGTTAATTAACGACGCTACAAACAATGTTTCCTGCTTCAATTTTAATGAGAAAAAACCAGAAAATCACCGAGATTTAATATATATATATATATATATATATATATATATATATATATATATATATATATATATATATATATATATATATATATATATATATATATATATATATATATATATATATATATATATATAGTTAGTTGGTTAAAACAGATATGCTGAATAATTACTGTTTGAAAACCTACCGCAGTAAGGTCTTGTTCACTGGACATTGTTACATGTATTTCCTAACCAAGTGGACTAGATGACAGCAAGCCCTGCTTTGGTTCAACGCATTTGGAAATTCTAACCACCGTGGACGTAGTTTCGCATACAAATGAATTATACTTATACTTATACTATGAAAAAAAAGAGAGAAAATGTGATTTTGTATGTTAGAATAAACTGTTCTGTTGTATTTGTTGACTATGTTTTTAATGTGCGGGTATTGAGATTAGTGTAACTTATTATACAGTAAATTGTAATTAAATATTACAGAATATCTCCTACTAACGGCAATTTTTTGTGTCCCTTCAGGTAGACAGACCGAGGTTTGACCTCTCGCTCACGCGAGGAAAATTATGATCTGTAAACGAGAAAATACTTGTTTTTGTCCATTGAGCTATCATGATCCCCTTTTATACATATATATATATATTATTATTATATATATATATATTATTACAGCATATATATAAATACATATTAAATACATATAGTGAGCAGGAGCAGAGCAGTGAGAGAGAGAGAGAGGAGAAAGAGAGAGAAAGAGAGAGACACAACATATACATATATATAGAGAGTTTGGAAAAGCATGTATATATATATATATATATATCCGTATGGAGAGTGAAGAAAAAATTTGAATTACAAATCGAAAGAAAGAAATACATGTAGCGTTTCGTTTTCTTATTCTTCCTTTATCTCAAATTTATTTAAAAAAAAAAAGAAAACGAGGATTTGAATTATTTCCTAAATCGTTGTTTGTTTTTATCAACTTTGGAGTATTTACAAAGCTATTTAAATGAGACACTTGAGCGAAATCTGTTGCTGAAGCTTCGCTCTACTTCATATTTACCTTTTAATATGTTAAGTGAACTTTTTCGCAGATATTCGCGTACTCTTGCACTCACAAACAAACACCTACACTTACACACACATACACACACACACACACACACATATATATACACAATAATAATAATGCCATATAGGCATATATATATATATATATATATATATATATATATATATATATATATATATATATATATATATATATATATATATATATAACAAACTAGAACACATTCTCTGCTTCACCCTTCCCTGATATTATCATTTTTGGTGACTTCACCGTTCAATGCTGCCAGTGACTTTATTTTAATTCTCAAGATTGAGCTTGAGAAGAGCCTTGAATAGATTGTGAACCTCAATTTCAGTATCTTTGCATTTCTTGGGGATGAACCGGTATAGTAGATAACTTCTAAACTTCCAATCTTAACTATCTAACTAACCTTGCTAAACTCTTTCTACCTTTGGGTTCCTCCGATAATAACCTATTTATCTCTGTATCCTGATCTATCTCTTCAAGTTGTTCCGCAGGAAGGGTCCCCTTCCTATGGAGAGACGTTTTCGGCACTTTAGTGCTGTTAACTATTCGGCCTTGTGGTCTTACTTCTTTGATTTTCAACGAAATGCTTACTGATTCAGTTGGAGGGGTTCTTAGATGTGTGTGTACACTGCGTTGTTTCTGGTATGGAGGCAACATTTCATTGAAGTTACTTTGAAATAAACCTAATGAGCCTTGGTTTATCTCTGCGTGTTCTCGTAGTATTAAACTCTAGAAATTCACACTTCTTATATTTCATCTCGGAGTCGTGCAAAACCTATTCTTCGAGATGTAAAAATTCTTTTCTCAGTAAAAATTTTAAGACTTTATGGCCTTCAAACTCAGATCTGTCTGCTATTTCTCAGAAATGTCAACTCCAGTTTTGCTCATCCTCTTTCTCTCACCTAGTTTCTTTCTGTGGCACATTGCAGTTCTATTTCCCTAGACGAACGAATACAGAGCTATTAATTTTTCTCCACCTCCCCAATCTCATGAATGCCCAACAATATCATTAATTATAAAGATGTTATTTCTGCTTCTCCCTGAGCTATTTAATAGTAGTCATATGATCGTTATGAAATACCTCCTGTGGGCATCAAAATTTTTGCCTTCAAGCTTGGACCCTTCCTTGGCAAACTGTTAAGTCTCTGACTATCAATTTCTACCTTTCCCAATTGTTGGAAGCGTGCGCTTATTCAACTTGTGTTGAAGAGTGGAGAACCCTATCAATAAATATCACCTTACTGCTTTAAGCCTCAGTTAATTCCAAAGATTTTGAATCTATCCCTCAGAAAGATTTGTAAGCATCTCAAATCTTCTGACCTTATAAAGCTAGTATGGTTTCCGTAAGAAAAGCTCAAGTGATGATCTTCTTTTCCTTCCTCTCTGACTTTTCGTCTTCTAAACTTTGGAAATTCTGTGAATTCTTTACTGTAGCGTTGAACATATTGAAATCTTTGTTTTCTAAATGTTTCTTTTTCGGTATTTCTCATTCTCCCTGCAAACCTCTCTCAGATTTCCATTCAGGTTGTTGTGTAGCAGCTGGTGTAGACGGCCACAGATTATCCTTTTGTCTATTAATAATGGTGTTCCTTATCGTTCTGTTTTATCCACACTTTTCAACTTTTCATTAATGATCTTCTAAATGCCACATCATCTCCAATACACTCTTATGCCGACAACTCCATCTCCATTATTCCAAACAATTTGAAAGAGAACGACTCACCTAAACAGCATGTAATTAGTGGAAGGAGGGTGGCCTTGGATTAACAGGTCTCTAATCTGTTTCATATCTCTAGTTGAAGAAAATTAAAATAGTATTTTTCCAATGCCTGGAAAATAAGTTTTATCACATTTTCATCGAAATCACAATTCAAACTTTCTTCTGTTCTTAATATTTTTTGTATTTCCATTTCTTTGGCAGAATCAATCTGCCTCTCTTATTAAACGAACTTCAAAGAGGTTGGGTGTTATCGGTGCTTTCAGATACCCTTCCCACCACATCAGTAACTTATCTGCAAAGAGACTTTTTTTCACCATTGTATGACGTATTCATTTCACGTCTGAGTTGATTCCAAGCATACTGATCTCTTTGATAAGGTGGAGGAGTTTTAAACTCTATCCTCTTTACTGACTCTCTCCAATATTTATCTTGACGTCACTCTGTTACATCACTCTCCTTATTCTATCATAATTACAATAGAAGGCTCTCTGAACTCTCTAATCGAACACCTTCTTTGAAGAGAGTTCATTTAACTCTTCTTTCAACACAGTCTCATCCACTCTTTATTTATGTAATCCTTGAGCATAGGCTTTACTTCTATGTCTAGTGTTATTTGCACTCTGCTGGAAAACTAAGGAATTATCTTCCTTCTATTTTGTCCATTTCTATCGGCTTGCACACTCTATACATTGTGTATCGGGTCATGTTGGCGTTAGACTGATCAAGGAACTTTTCTCTCTAACTCAGTGTGGTGTGTGTGTGTGTGTGTGTGTGTGTGTGTGTGTGTGTGTGTGTGTGTGTGTGTGTTGTGGTGGTGTGTGTGTGTGTGTTGTGTGGTGGAGAGAGAGAGGAGGGAGAAGAGAGAGAGAGAGAGAGAGAGAGAGAGAGAGAGAGAGAGAGAGAGAGAGAGAGATCCTCTTTCAACAGCTTTGCTCTGCTTTAATATCAATCCAGATATCAGAAAAAAATAAAATAATTTTTTTTTTTATCTTTAAAGTTAAAATTTTAAAGAAGTCGGAGAAAAAAAAAAGATTTCCAACTTACAAAATTTTCAAAATTTTCTAAAAAAAAAAAAAAAAAAAAAAAAAAAAAAATTCATTTCTTACTTTTTCGTTTTATTCAAGGCATGAGTGACATGATTTATTTTTCGCATTTTTCTTTCCGGATACACCGAATAGTTCTTGAACATTTGTGATTTTTTTTAATATAATTTATGTTATTTCTGCCTCTCTTTCTGATTATGTATGCAGACATGTGTCTTCAAGTTCAAATGTTTAGGACAAATTTATATATATATATATATATATTATATATATATATATATTATATATATATTATACTAATTATATTATATATATATATATATTATACTATATATATATATAATATTACTATATTATATTATATATTATTATATATATATTGTATGATAGTAGAAATTGATATGAATAGAATTGAAATATGAGATAATATGCATACAAATAAGGGTAACTGGAAAATCAGCCTTCTACTCGTTGGTAGCTAATTCTGCTTCGCTGTTTGGAGTCTTGAGTTTTAACAAGCGTAGCCACGGGAAAACACTAAAAAAATAATCATGCTAAAAATTATTATGTAAATTAATGCACCTCTCAAGGAAGACGAAAGTATATAAGGGTTGGAAAATATTAAGGTGGAATGTGAAAACCTGGCGAAAATTACAGCTTTTAGGTGCCTAGTGGTGAATATTGGAGTTTTTGAAGGGATGAATAAAAAGATTGGTTATTGGGTTACTGAAGGTAAAAGAGTGTTAAGTTGCCTTAAGGAAATGTGGAATTAGGGAAATTTATCTATTAAGGTAAAAATGAGATTGTTTGAGCATATATTTGTTTCAACACAAATGGATTTGAGAGGTGGACATGAAATTTAAAAATTAACTAAGAGGATTAAGATTTTGGAAATAAAAAGTGATTACTGGATTTTTTAACCTGACATTTTAATAAAATATCTTGGCCTTAATCTTTGAGATTGATAAACTCTTCAATACTTTTGATTTCAAGGCCATTTTATTATTCTACCCATCAACATAAATAAAAACAAAATAGATTTTTAACCTAAGAAAATTAAACTTTACTCACTATACCTCTACTAAACTTTCAAAGATATTTAAAGATCATTCTTAAAGTATTAACCAGTTAAGTTAATTTATTCAAAAGAAATTAATAAGTAATTTCAAAATTCCTTCTTATAGTTTGGTCAAAATTTATTTTCTTTTATAAAAATAAAATATAATTTCAATACCATTTATTTAATTTAAATGCCATTGTATCACATTTCTGAAATCTGAAAACGCCTATTTTACCAAACAATTTTTATATTATATATATAGTAATATATATACATTATTATTTGATATAATATATATATATATATATATATATATAATATATATATATATATATATATATATAATATATATATATATATATATATATATATATATATACGTATCATATATATATATTATATATATAGTAATACTTTAACAGTGTCAATGCCTGATCTACGCATCGATTAAGAGCAGAGCTGATCCACGCCACTATACACAGAAGAAGGAACTAATCGTGAGTACGATCAGTCATCCGTCACTGCCGCAAAACAATCTACGGGGCGAAATATTTCGATTTTTCAATCGTCATCGTCATACGTCATTCGGCAATTTATGCCGATTATTTTGCGATTAATATTTTTATTAATATTAAGCAAATTTTTGAATTATTTTGAAAACTCAATATAATGATAATAATAATAATAATAATAATAATAATAATAATAATAATAATAATAATAATAATATATAAATAATAATAATAAAATAATAATAATAATAATCAATAATAAAATAATAATAATTACATATATAGCATATATATATATATATATATAGGACAATATATATATATATATATATATAATATATATATATATATATATTAATATATATATATATATATATATATATATAGTATATATACATATAAATATAAGATATATATATAATATATATAATATATATTATATATATACTAAGTATAGTACTAATATTATTATAGTATATAGTATGATATAGTATATATAATATATATATATATAATATATATATCATATAATATACCCAGTGCTAATGGTTCGCCTTTCTGTCATGCGTTCATATCATACACACTCATCATCCAGACAACATATATATACACATACCTTATATCCACCACACCTCCTCTTGCTAGACCAACAGCTTGAGAGACATTACGCTATCCTCTATCATCTAATAGCGTGAGGGGAAAAATAGAACTTGTCCACATAATATATATATAATTATATATATATATATTATATATAATATATTAGTGATGGGACGATTAATCCGTCATCGTCATCGTCATCGTGCAAAAATCGGCATATTTTTTTTTCAATCGTCATCGTCATCGTCATCGGGAAAATCGGCATATTTTTTGCCGATTAATTGAAGAAATATTAAGAATTTGAATATAAAATAAAAACAAATATAATAATAAATAATAATAATATAATAATATATATAAATAATAAAATAATAATAATAATAATAAATACTAATAATAATAATAATAATAATAATAATAATATGAATATAATAATAATTATATATATATTTATTATATATATATTATATATATATATTAATATATATATTTATATATATATATATATATTACTTATAGTAATATATAATATAAATATATACTATATTATATATATAATAATATTATTATATATAATATATATATATTCAATATAAATATAAACTACTATATTATAAATGATATATATTGATATAATTAATATATATATATATATATATATATATATATATATATATATAATATATATATATATATATATACGCCAGTGGCCTCAATGGTTCGCGCACTTTCTGGTTATGCGTGCATAACTCATTCTCCAGACAACATATCATATAACACATACTATATCCACACCCCTCTTCTAGGCAACATTTCACAGGCATTCCTATGCTTATATCCTATACGTGAAGGGGAGAAAAAATTGGTCCCACATCGTATGTCTCGCGTGCGGTAGAAGGCTACTAAGGGAACTGTGGTAATTAGGTTGGCTGCCTTCATACTTATCTTTTGCCAGGAATGTAAATGCATGCCTCGGAGAAGGTGTGATCCGCAGTAATCGCCCTTCCTATCTTCAGCGAAAATGTATGAATCGTATCAGTATCATATGAAATGTCAGAGAATAAATGTTTGAGGAGATGGGAGAGAGGTGATTGGAATGTATTTAGAAGGCAAATTTGATTTGCTCGCTGTGACTGAAACAAGAATGAAAGGAAAATGGTGAAAATGACTGGTGTGGTGTGAATGTGTTATGTATTGCGTGGAAAGTTACATAGAGAGGGGATGAAGAATTTGCAATTCTGATGAGTGAATGGGTAGAGAGCTATGGTGTATTATGTTGTGTGAGTACTAGAAGTCTAAAGGTTAAATTTTTAAGTTTGAAAGGTCAAAATTTGTGTGGTTGTGAATATGATCCATATGAGCGGTAATGTTGAAGAAGAGTAACGATTTTGTCGTGGGATATTCTGATGATTGTTTTGGATGGGGGTAATGGAAGATTCAGTTCATTTCCACATAATCTATCCCATTCAAGGATTTTTTTCTACAGTTGTCACAACCAATCGGGCAGAACCCTATTCAACGAGTGGGTGTAGTACTCTCAAAAGTTCAACCCTCTAGCGCAAATTAGCGCAATGAGCACAGGTCCCAAACTTTAAGATGAGGAAGATTAAATTCGCAGTATTAAATACAG
>JABUQX010033217.1:37500-39774 GCA_015478945.1 Trachelipus rathkii
ATATATATATATATATATATATATTAATAATATATATATTATATATTATATATATATAGTATACTAATATATATATTATTTATTATATATATATTATATATATATATGATATATATATATTAATAATATATATCTAATATATATATATATATAGTATATATATAGTATTATATAATATATATTATAATATATATATAGTACTAAATATTATATATATAATATATATATATACTAGTATAGTATACTATATATATATATATATTATATATATATATATATACTATAATATATAATATATATTATATATAGGAACTTATCCTTTAAAGGGGTATTTAACCGATATATATCGAACGAACGTTGTAATCGATTTTTTTCGTTTATTTCATAGGCAAATGTGGGTTAAGGTTGCCAATAAGCTTTTTTTTTTTTAACGAAGGAATACCCAAGATTAAATCGCAAAGTTGGAAAGGTCAGGGTCTCTCGGCTCAGCGGGGGACGAGGGGGGACTTCGTCCCCCCCTCTGTCCCACCGTTGGCTCGAGCCCCTTGAAAAAATAATTAATTTTTTTTTTTAAAAAAGGAACAAATTAAATTTAAAGCTTGAATAAAATTCGCAACAGTTTGCAACTATTCAGCGCTCGTTCTATTGGAGTTTTAGCTACACGTAAACACTGCAGGGTTGACAAGTAGGATCCGCGATTTGCGATTTCATACGACTTTTTTATGTAAGCTCTTTTAAGGATAAGTGCCTATATATTATATAATACTATATATATAAAAATATACTATCATATATATACTAATATATATATACAGTATAGTATATATATATATATATATGATGAATAATTTACTATCCTTTTATCCATATCCGATTGCATGGATCCGACATTTTTTTTGATAAAAGTCAAAAATAAAACTTTAAAATATAAAAACGATTAAATAATTGTATTTAGGCAACTAACCTTATCTTAACATAACCAATCTTCTAATTAAACCATAATTTATTTCACTTTAATTGTTTCATAAAACAATTCATAACTAAACAGGCTGTAAATAAAGGTTGATATAAATGTATAAAAAAAACTTCAAGTTTTTTCAGCATGAGCTCTCTGTACATTTTGTTCGATAACTATAAAACGATAAAGAAAATGACTTAAGCATTATTACGATAATGGACATGAAGCCCATATATGAATATATATATTAATATATATATATATATATATATCTATATATTATTATTAGTATATTATATATCTATATTATATACTATATTATATATATATATATTATATTATAGGTATATATATTATGTGTATATATTTTTTTCATTGTAAAATATTTTTGGGTATACTTAAGTTTCTTTCTGACCTATCGATATTTAAATTTTAAAATCGATTTTCGATATATGTGTATCGATTATACCCAAGATACCGAGAATCTAAATTTATTCATATTATTGGAACGTTCAAAGGAAAATATCTTTATATAATTAAGAAGCCATTTTTTTAAAAATTCTCAAGCGTGATGTTGTGTTCTTATTTTTGTGAATATGAATTTCAAAGATTTATTCGAACTGTGTTAAAATGTTTTTATAGTTTTAGGATTCTTGCAACATTTTCTAGAATAGTACATTAAAAGTTTGTGAAAAGTGGAACAAACTGTGAAATTAATTAAGAAACCGGCCAATTAATATTCCAATACGAGGTCGAAGTAAACTACATGTACTCTGCTATTTGCCATCATTTTATGTATCAAAGAAAACTTCTTAAAGATGAAAGATTTGAACATTTCTGTGAGACACAGTATCCTGGATCACACTATAATAATTTTTATCTTACAAAAATTAAAATAAATATATATAATTACATCATAATAATAATATAAATATATATAATATATATATATACATATAGCAATATTATATATATATATAAAGTATACATTATATATATAGTATATTAAATAACAAAATATAGTACTATATACACATATATATAATATATATAGTAATAATAATATACTATATATTATATATATATAGTATATACTATATATATATATATAATATATATTATATGTAATATAGATATACTATGATATAGATATAGTAGTATATATATCTTATATATTATATATATCATAATATTATATGGCCAGCCTCTAGAAGAGCACAATCATATCTCAAGAACTACCGGATGCTACAGGGAAAAGAATACAGTTTTTGGAATCCTTGTAAAATTTTTTGGCTTATAGGAATGTAAAAAATTAT
>JABUQX010033218.1:0-5000 GCA_015478945.1 Trachelipus rathkii
GATTATATGTAAACCTTGTCATTCACAACTGTGCTGCCAAAAAATTATATTTTAATTATGATGCGTTTTTTCTTTTTTAGGTTATTAAGATCGAATTGATTCTTTTGTCCTGCAATCTTCCACATCAATAATAATGGATTGTTGTCAGTGGTGCTTCATCTTTAATAATGGGTCTTGTAAGATTAAATTTGTTGGTTATCTGTAGTTTAGGTTGAAACTAAGGATGTACAACCATAGAGTGCAACAGAATGGTGGAGAGAAAAGATTTAATCGACAAACATTATTTATGATCTCTCTATTGTCACAATTTTGTGAAGAAGATACAGTATCAAAATACTTATTTCATTCATTATATTTTTCATGCCACATATTAAGGTTACTTTGTGTCTGGGACGTTGCTCATCTTAATCCGATGTACCTTTGTAATGACGCTTATATCTTATGTCATGAATGAGTTAAGAAGAGAAACCTCATAAGATTATTTTATCAACTCGTAATAGCGACCGGAGTCACATGGGCAAGGGCGCCGGTTGATCCCTAGTCCGAATCCTAGGTAGAAATTACCTAGAGAATAGTGTTGGCTGACCAATCCGGGCACGGTGCGGTGTGGTGCGGAGAAAAAATAAAGTGGGGTGAGGTGCGCGTGCGGTGCGGTGCGGAGCATGAGAAAAATTAGTGTGCGGTACGGTACGTTGCGTGGTGCGGCCCTTTTGATCGCACTGCACAGCACCAGCTTCCCAGACAAATTTCTAATAAAAAAAAATGAAAAAAGAAAAATTGTGGTGGATATATATATATATATATATATATATATATATATCTATATATATATATATATATATATATATATATAATATATATATTATATATAATATATATATATATAAATATATAATATAATATATGTGGTGGTGTGTGTGTGTGTGTGTGTGTATATATCATCAGAGCAAATAAGAGTAGGAAAAGAAGATTTTACCAAAGTTATTTTTGGAGCAAGAAAATTAACATGTAGATACATTACGTTAGTAAAACAACGCTTAGCAGGGGGCGCTCTTGATATTCTATTCGTGGTTATCAAAATAACGAGTGATAGTAAACAAATAGTTTTCCATTTACGATGTTCATTATCCATTCATTAATGTACATGTAACAAATATAACCAAACCAATAATTTAGATGTGAGAGAAAATGAGGTGCTCATATCGTCTCATCTATCATTTTTTTTTGGACCTTGACTGTCAAATTTGTGTGAGGATATTAAGGACTTTCTTCAGAGTATTACGACCGAGGATGACAAACAAGTGTTTGCCTGGTTATCCTAATGAGTTTAAATGAATGGAGTATCGAAAGATATCAATTGGTGTAGAATAGAAATGTCACTGGGATGGAAAGACATTTATTTTTTTCAATCTAGGAGCGGGGCGCCGTAACTAGGGGCAAGAGAGATTCCTTAACTCCTGCTGACTCTAACATTAAATGTGCAAGTAACATCATGTACTACTGAAAAGTTAGCGAACTTTAATTCTGCCTGTATCTTAAATTTTAATTCTTACTGAGCCGGTCGAATTATTAAAGTGTGCTCCAATTGACCTATATTTTGAGATAAGTTTTCTGACTCTTGTTTGAGCATGTCAAACATTCTTAATGTTGAAGACTGACGGAGTTTTGTGTTGTTACTCAAGAAAGAAACCGAATTTTCTTATATTGTCTCCAGCATCTCTCATGACACAGTGAAAATCATCTGGGGCCATTTCGCCAACATCCCATTAAATACGTCACTGAGATAGTTCCCCTGTTGAAGTTTAGTGAGAGGTCAGAGCACGACACAAAAAATTGGGCTTCTGAAATAATTGTCAACGGCATGACTTCTCAGAGAAAAACAAAGAAACAACTGCTGATAAGTATCGCCCAATTCGTCGGTGAGAAAGCTAACTTAGAGATTATTTGATAGAAGTTATTAATTCTGAAACTTTAGTTTTAAACTCTATCATACATACCTTTTCTTTCAAATAATATCTCTGTAGTATTTCCTTGAGTAGTGTGTTGAAAGACAGACCGATACTTTCGCTAGCCGTACAAAACCAAGAATTTCAACGTGACGAAACCGAAGATCATCCATTACTATAAGTTTCGTGTATATTTACTATATCCATCTTTTATGATTTTTCGTTTCACACTGTCCCATATATTTGTATTTTATATTATTGTTCAAGAGTTTTATCTGATCGTTATTGAGATAAGCTTGAATTGGGTGATCCTTACTCTTTTATCATTCTCTTTACATTTCTCTTACTGTTTTCTTGCTTAGAATAGTTTTAACCCGGATGTCATTCTTCATTCCGAGAATACATTACGATTGCAAAGTGTACGTTTGCGTTGTCATTGGAAACAATATCGAAGTAACCCAAACCACACGGATAAGGATATCATCGCGGAATTGCTTCAACAGTTGATTTCGAGCGAATGTACTCACATGAGCGAGCCTATCAATATTAATATTGTTAAATTCGTTTGTGACTCAAATTTTGTCGTTACCTTCAAAAATGCACGTAGTCCGCTCATCTAATGGCCTTTCTTCACAAAAGGTGTTAAAATTTTCCTAAACGAAGTTCTGTAGAACATCTAATAGCATTCCGAGTTTCCGAGTGCGCAATGCAAATAATTTAATTTTTAATATTTGTGAATGTGAGAAAGTCAATGCGAATATTTAAAACATGCGAATATATTATAATAATATATATATAATATATAATATATATTATATATAATATATAGTATATATATAATATAATATAATATAATATATATATATATAATATAATATATATATATATATATTATATTATAAATATATATATATATATATATATGATATAATATATATATATAATATATATAGATTTATATATATAATAATATATATACTATTATATAGTTATATATTTATATATAATATATATATATATAATATATTAATATTATAGGATAGTGATATAGTATATATATGTATTATACTATATATATATATATATATAATATATATATATTTATATATATATAGTATATATATATATAATATATAATATATACTATATATATAAGTAAAATATAGTAATATATATATATATATCTATATATATATATATTATAATATATAATATATATACAGTGGCAGCTTTTGGGGGTAGGCAGAGTAGCCAACGCCTACTTGCCTTAGTGAGAGCCCTGAAAATTAAAAAGTCAGCATAATAATATAATATAAATATATATATATATATAATAATATATATATATATAATAGTATAATATATATTATATAATATATAATATATATATATATATATATATATATATTATATATATATAAATTCATATATATAATATAGTTATATTAATATTTATAATATATATAGTATAATATAGTATATTATTATATTCTAATATAATATTAATGATTCGTTCGAAGGCTTGCTTTAAGATGCCGGCATCAATTCTACTACATTCTTTTAATAGTAGTGATCGGTAGCATTGTTAATCTCTCGGTAAAAATAGTTCCTTATCTCTAACGCTAGGCAGCTTTTGGATTGTGCCGGACGGGTCAGTAGCAGTCATTGTTTTTTAAATAATCCCATTTAAATTGCATTATAGAGCAAGAAATAATAATAATATTTTAATAACATAATTATAATAATTAACTAATTATAATTTTTATGCTAACTTGATCATCTTCTTATACTTTCCTTTTTAAAATTAATTTCATTAATTAATATGACTCAATAGATCTTACTAAGAAACGGCTGAGTCAACGACTCTTCCCGGCGACTTGTAGCCTGCCTCTGTCAGATCAGTTCATCAGTTTGCTTTAATTTTCAATGTTATATGGGAGTATTTTTGCAGTTATAGTTTAGTAATATGTAATTTCATGGTTATTGTATTATATTAATTATTACTAATTTTGCTGTGTTTTTAATAAGAGCTGTTAGTTTTATTAATACTGGGATATTGGACTCGAATCCAGTTATAATGTCACAAAATTACTGAATTTTTTTTGAGTGTTGTAAGGCCTATTGAAATTTCAATGTTAGAATATATGGATACGTGAGTGATTCATATATGAAACCATTCTTTCTCTTACATTGTCGCTTAATATATTATATATATATATAATAATTAAATAATATATATTATATATATATAATATATATTATAATATATATATATATAGTAACTACAATTATATATATAAAATATATATATATATATATATATATATATATTATATTATAATAGTATATATATATACTATATATATATATATAATATATATAGTATATATATATTATATATATTAAATATAAGTAATTATATATATAATAATATATATATATATAATTATAATATAAATTATATATATATATTATATATATATAATATATTATATATATAATAATATATGTATATATAATATACGTATATATAATAATATATATACTATATAATATATATATATATTTATATATTTAATATATATTATTATTATAGTATAGTATATATAATATATATATGAATAGTGATTTACTACTCAAGATTTTTTTCCGACGAGCCGCCACTGATTATATTAAATTAATATAATATATATAATAAATATATATATATATATAATAATATATATATATAATATATATATATTATATATATATAATAATATATTATTTATATAATAAATATATATATAGTATAATATATATTATATAATATATACTAATATATTAATAGTTATAGTACTAATAATATATAATTATTATAATAATAACATAATAGTAATAGTATATATACATATAATATAATATATAATATATATATATATATATATATAATTATATATAACATAATATTATAGATATAGTATTATAGTAGATATAATATTAACACTATATATGATAACAGTTTATATACTATTTAATATTATATATATTTATATATATATATATATTATAGTA
>JABUQX010033218.1:10000-21833 GCA_015478945.1 Trachelipus rathkii
GGTAAGTAGTAGTTATGTAGTTGTGAGTTACGGCTTAATAGTCAGAGTAAGATGCATGCAGTAAGGTATAGCAGAGTAGGCTTATGTTGGTGTGATCTGGAAGATGAGAGCAGGGTTGAGCGCGTATTCGAGATCTGTGGTTGAGTAGTGGCTAGGTGGCCGCAATGCTAGTTGATTCAGTGCGTGAGCTAGTGTAGGTATCGATATTATGAAGTTTGCTCGTAAGTCTAATATATCTGTTATATCGTAGGATATAGGTAGATGATATGAGTATAAGTTGCTATATGGCTGCGTGATGTAGTGGTAGGGTGTATAATAGGAGTAGTGCTGGGATAGAGGTATGGAGTATAGCGTAGTGACAGGTTGTTATGCATTGTAGTAGAGGACTATAAATATTAGTATAAATATTATATAAAATATAGTATAATATATAATATCTAGTATATATTATATATCGTGTATGTTAGGTAACTATATTTATAAGTAATATAGTAGTATATATTATATATATTATATTATATATATATAGTATATATAATATTATATGAATATATATTATATATATGATATTATTATATTATATTATTAATATTTATAGATATAGTATTCCGTAATTTATATACAAAGTACAATATCTTCATAACGGTCAAAGTTTGAAGTAATTTGGAAATATAGCTCGTTATTTACGTATGAGTAGAAAGATTTATTTTGTGACTACGTGGCTAGAGGTGTTTTGAAAGTAATAATCATGGCAATTAACGGAAGCTATCCATGTGAATTATGTTACAGGGTCTAGCTGACGGCTGGTAGAAGTAAGCTGGGACGAAGTACTTTTGTAGAGAGGGGAGGCGTATGACGAGAAAGTAGAAGACTCTAAAAGAGATAGAAGAACGAAAGACTTGCTGCAGAATAGAGGAACGTAGGATCGCTGCGATATCGGAAAGAACGGAAGATTGGGAAGATCGCTGCTGGGATCGAAGAACGCAAATTAAAGATTTAAGAATGTTTTGAAAGATTTTAGATAGAATACAATGATTTTGAACACAATTGTGGAATAATAGGGGTGTTATCTAAATAATCATCATACTAATGTCAATCTAATCTTCGCTATCTTGTACTTGTCACTTTTAGGTTTTTTTCAAGAGCTCGGTATAGCTTGAGAACTAAAATTACATTTTATGAAGTTATTGTATCATTCTTCATATATTGAAGATACGTTTTCTCTTAATTCGTCATCATTTATGCATCTAATTATTTATTTTCCTTTCGTTTTTAGTTTCAGAGAAATAATTTTTTTTAGGCGTAGTACAATATCGAAAACATGTTCTTCATTCCAATTGATATATTTTTATCTAGCGGAATAAACCTTGCTTAAATGTGATGACATTTTTAGCTCCTCCACTGACATATGTTACTGAGAACAGAAAAGACCATTACTTTCTCATTTATGTAAGACATAATTAATCGCTTTTGCTACGCAATTGTCATTTATGAACCTGAATTTCTGC
This sequence comes from Trachelipus rathkii, assembly GCA_015478945.1. NCBI lineage: Eukaryota > Metazoa > Arthropoda > Malacostraca > Isopoda > Trachelipodidae > Trachelipus > Trachelipus rathkii. The sequence continues at coordinate 11,509 of JABUQX010033218.1, forward strand.
ATATATAAATATTAAACATATTTTATGAGTCAATTCCTAATAGAGAGTGAAGCAGATGTAATAATTTTAAATTATATTGTTATTCTATCCTAAGCTACAAATATGATCTTCTTTGCCTCTTTCATTACATTCAATATTCTTCAACAAACATTTATCTTCATATTTTGAAAAGTTTATTTAGCGGACATAATATTTATTTTGATTTCATTTTATAACACTTAAAATGGTGAAAAACTTAGTAATTGTTAAGATCTTTCTCTTGTTGGCTTCAAGAATTCAAGTTAATAAGATAATATACAGTATGTAGTTATACAGAGTTTGTGTGTGTGAAGAGAAGTGTACACAATGAGTAGATAACTTACCAAGATGTAAATGTTGTCCGAAAAGTAGTTTATCAAATGAGAGATTACTGGATGATTGATGGTCGGTTATGCTTAAGCCGGAATATTGGTGGTTAATGCTACTGCGGGAATACCCAAATAGTATGTGTAACGGAGAGCGTAATAGTATAAGAGTTGAGATTAGATAGAATTCAGAAATCAGTAAAAGAGAATGCCAAGTAGAGAAGATGTGAGTTTGCAAGAGGAGAGCATGAAGAAAAGGTGCTCCATAAAATAAATGTAAAAGAAAGGTAATGGTTAAACAATTTCCGTGATTTACACACTATAGGGACGGTGAACGAAAGCTGTAAAACGTCCATGATGATTTGTATTTTTGGTGTGTGATTTAAAAGGCCTAGTACCAAGATCGGACATACTTGGGAAATAATAATTTGGAATCGGCAAATGGACATGTACCACACTGCCTGACCTTCCACATCCAATGACTTACCACCACATATCGGATGCCTTAAAATGTTTTGTAGTATAGGAACCTGAAATATGAAGAAGCGTTACTCCACAACATAACATCCCTACGTAATCCCAACAAAGAGATTATACCTTTAAGAAAGATTCGAGTTAAGAGACTCACATAACACAGTGGATATCGCATACGATTTCTGAATGTAAATGTTTTGGAGCAAAATGCTTGTGAGCCACAAAATAAATTCTTAGTAGGACTAAGGCTATGATTTCAAAAAGACCGCTGATCAGAACGCTGGAGGGTATCAATTATGTTGTTGTGCCACTGCCCAGGTATGTGTGATGTATCCCCTAATTTTTATGAAGAGATTACCACATTATGATATTAAGAAATACAAGGGATGCCTTTTGCTTCTAGAGACTAGAACATGTAAGTTGCAGTTAAAGGGTATAAAAGGGGATAGATAAGGGTCCTTTTTTATCGCGCACTTTCATCATTGTGTTCTTTCTACTATTCTGTTTCCCTAAAGTGTATTGAGTAACGCGCCCTCACCACCCCTCACTATCTGTGGAAAAGCCCAGGAGATGCTATAGTATATATATTACACCTTTATTCTGTGAAAATTGTTATAATATATATATATATAATAATATAATAAGTTTAATAATAACTAGGTATAGTATTAAATATTATATATATATATATACTATTACTTAATATATATTTATATATAGATATATATATGATATTATATATAATTATATTATATTACCTTGTAATATATATAAATATATATATTAATATATTTAAATATTATATATACTACCAAAGTAAATATAATATAAATTATAAAGATAAAATAACATAATATTATATATTAATATTAAATTACCATTTTCATATAATATTATATATGATATATATATATAAAAATAACTATATTTTGAACATGAGTTATATATATAGTTTTTATTAATTAATATTATATTATACTATTTTATATTATATATATAGTATATTTGAGCAAAATAAATTAATATATATTAATATATGATATATTTACGGATATAGTAGATAAATTTCTTATTACATATATATAAATATAAATGATATAATATATATATATTAATAATATATATTAAATAATATATATACTATATATAGTTATATATTAACTAATAATATTAATATACTATGGTACTTTATTTTTAAAAAGAAATGATAGCTTCGTGAAATAGTTTAAACTATTACTTTAATAATTTTACTATGAGTGTATATATGTATAAAATAATAATATATAATTAAATAATTTTAATATATTAATATATTATTATATAATATTATATATATAATACATCTATATATATAAATATGATATATATATATATATATATAATATTATATACGTAAATTATTATAAGATTAAAATATTATAATATATAATATTATATAATATATATATATATATATAATTATGATATATTAATAATTATATATATATATAATTATATATAACCTTATATTAATTAATAGTAAATATATATATAATATACTAATATTAGTATAATATATATAATATATAGTATATAATTATAATGGTGCTTTCAATAATGGGATTTGAAATAGATTGTGAGGGACGGGCACAGAGTGGGGTGGGAACACTAAATCGATAGAAATCATAAGCATGAACATTGGCATAATGAAAGAGTGATAGTGAATCGGTGGGTTTGATTGAGTGAGCATAGAACGGAATTGGTCATTTTAGGGGATGAGGGTCAGTTAATGAGAAGGAGGTAAAAAGGTAGATATAGTGGTAGAGAATTATGAAAGAATTGATAAAAATCTGTAGTATATATAGAAAATATACTAGTGAATAAATCAAAAACTGAGAGGTGAATGGTGATTAAAGTGATTGGTGATTTGCTTAGCAAAGTGGTATATGGAGAGTATAGTTTTGAGGAGGAATTAAGGAGAGCAGCTTAAATATAGTAACCCTAATAAGGGGTAAGGGGGATAAGGTAACTGAAGGTATTATAGTTTAAGAGTTTATTGAGTGTTGAGGGAAGATATATCTGGTATTTAATTGGTCGAGTGATATAGCGAGGGACTTAGATGGTAGAAGAACATAGGGCGTTTATAATTGGTAGAGAAATGTTGGATCATCTTTACATTTAAACAAATAAATTATAGAAATGAAGAGAGAAAAGGGATAATTATTGTATTTATATAGGTATTATGTATGGATTTGTGCAACAGGTAGCATGATGGTTAAGTGATATTAATTTTTATGTTGGTGAGCTCTGAATGAGAAATCAAAAGAATTGTGCACGACGAATAGTGAAGCGTATGTAAAGAATAAATGTAGAGTAAGAGTGATGGTTTAATATTAATAGAGTGAGGCAGGGATGTGTTATGTCTCCTTGATTAATTAATTTTACTGTTTTAGGGTATGAAAGAAAATTTAGGTGGGGGTGGCATGAAAATGTATTGAATGACGGAGAATGGAAGAGTTGATAGGGTGCCCTACCTATTATTATATGTGGAGAATTTGGTTTTGTGTTGGCAAAATCTGAAATGAAGAGTTTTGAGAGAGGATTGGTAGAGGATTTGACGGGCAGGGTGTGTAAAAAGGAAGGGTTTGAAAAGTAAACAGAGATAAGAGTAAGGTCATGGTTGTGAGTGAGGCAGTCCCCTTTCGGTGAAGTTAATGCCGGGATGGTGTAAGCAACTGGTAAACAAGTGATCTGAAGTTTAAATAGTTATTAGGATATTATGATGGGGATAAACAATAAAAGTAGGAACGGAAGAATGTAGAATGTAGTAGGAAGTTGTGAATGGTAGGTAAGGTGGCTGTGAGCAAAATTATAAATCCTTGGTTGATGTAAGGGACTAAGTCTTTCTGATGTATGCTCTAAGATCTTAACTATGAGGGTAAATGTTTATTACTGTGTTTGATGTAATAGTTAGTTGAAAGCTTAATGGCTCTGGTAATAAGAGGCAAATAAATCTAAGACGGGTTGTGTCCAGATGGACAAACTTAGGGGTGTGTTAGGTGTGAAAAGAATATAAATAAACATGGGAATGATACGCATTAGGGAGCGTTGGTGTGAAAGAATAGGAATAAAATGAAAGTATACATTGAGATGGTTTGTCATGTGGAAAAGAAAATTGGATGATAGTCAGTTGGTTAGCAGGAGGATTTATAGTTGGTGAGTGTGCTGGAAATTGAGTCAGTATGGGAGAGCGAAGAAAAAGAGGATTGAGTCAGTAAAGGCATATGCCTGGAGGAGAGGTATGTAAGTTTGGCAGAAGCGAAAAGAAAGATTCATAATAGGAATGAATGACTGGGTTTTGTGAGGGGTATAATTGTGGGCACCTAGCTGGGCCAAGGGATGAACCCCTATATTGATACGTAGAATGCCATGATGCCATAGTTAGGGTCTGTCCCGTGAAGCTGTAGGGTGGATTTTCTAGACTGCGACGAGGGTTCTCATTAAAGGGTATAAAGGGTGCAGTAAAGGCTGGGCTTTCTTTTCTGATTGCTTCATATCAATATACTTCTACCTACTTTCTGTTTCCAGTGCTTGAGACGCACCTTACCACCTAAGTTCCATTGGGAGAGAAGGTGCATGATATATATATATATATAATAATATATATATATATAATATATATAATATATATAAATATATATACTATAGTATATATATATATAATAATATATAATATAGATATATATATAATATATATATATATAGATATATATAATATAATATATATATATATATAATATATATTAATATTATTACAGGTGTTGCAAATTTGAAATAGTTGAAGGAGGTTAACTGATTTAGTGACACTTCAAGCGGCTCTTTTGCATGATACAGTTGAAGACAACAAAATCACTTATTAGAAAAATATAAGTGCAGAATTTGGAGATGGAAGTTGGTCCGTAGTGCGAGAGTTAGTTAAGTACTTATATCCTATTTAGTTTCTTTTTCTTTGAGAAATATCTTCGCTGGTATAGCTGCAAATGATTTCTATCTTCTCATGTAGTCAGTAAATTTTTTTGTAAAATAATCAATTTTTGGGGATAAATACAGAAAAAGATAAAATCTCATTCCCTTCAAGTATTTCCGAAAGACAAAAATTTGTAGCATATTTATATAATTGTGTATTTATTCATAGTTTAATATGCTAATTGTCTTAGATAAATAATGATGAAGGAATCTTCATAATTTATTTCTGCACATTGAAAGTTGTTCCCATGTAAATCTTTTCTATTTAACACTATTCATTTCTAATTAAATTGTGGCGTTAGACCAATAATATATATATATATATATGATATATTATAATATATATATATTATATAATATATAATGATATATAATATATATATATAATATAATATTATATTATATTATTATAATATATATAATATAATATATATATATATATATATATATATATATATATATAATATATATATAGTAATTATATTATATATATATATAATTAAAAAAGATAATTTGCATTTTCCAGCAAAAATATGCTGAAACTTTTCATGTTATATGAGTAAGATATTTATTTAATTTGAACTACTCTCTGATTTATTTCTTTTAAGTAGTTGAAATGATTTGAATGAGCATCATATATAATTTTATAATAGAGCTTTAACTATTAATATAGAACGCAAATAAAAAAAATATTTTGGAAAAAAAATTTGATTTTAGGATAAAACCATATTATTAAAACAATAAAAATTGCTCGCTTTGCCAAGATTTTTTTGAACATATTTAGGCTTTTTTAGGAGGTGCTGAATCCAATAAAGTAAATGAATATGTTGCTGAAAGTGGTTCTAGTTTTTAAAAATAATGGATACAGATCAAAATTTTTGAAGTTATTAACCTATTCCAATTTAATAGACCTGTAGTGTTTTCTCGGAGAAATATGAGTGTGTCACAGGAAAGCTGCTAAAATGATCCTTATACATTCTGCTACGTTTGTGACTAATAAACTCTGCAACAGCAAATAAAAAATCTGCTGACTATAAAAAATTAGGACTTTTTCCTTATTTTGGTATAAAGATTAGATACCAAGATAAATCTTGGGTTGTCCATAAGGTTGGCAAACCTAATGTAGAATCTGCACAACAGTTGAAATAACAAATGGAGAAAAGAAAAGTTTAAACTTTGGTTTGCCTATGGCATGGAAAGAGCTGTAAAACGTCCATGATAATTGTTATTTTTGGTTTGTGATTATGAAAAGCTTCAATTGCTATAAAAAGCAAGTGGGGAAATCCTGATTTGGAATCAGCAAATGGACATGTACTACACTGCCTGACCTTCCATTATCATATTGAAACAATGCAAGATGTTAATGTTTAGTAGTGAGGACTATGGTCTGAAAAAAGCCATGCTCACCAGCTTCAAAAGATAATCCCAAAGAAAGAAGTCCAATGATGATCTGGTAAGAGACCTAAATCCCTGAACTATTTTTGTATGTTTTGGGGACAGTTTCCTTGTGGATTTGTTGGTTGACTACTCTGTACAACTAACATTTTTGTTGTTTTAATTTTTCAATGAGGGCATTCGTTATCCAAACAAAAATTAGAGCAATCTAGGCATCTAAAAAATGCTATATCGTGGAAAAACAGGCACAAAGTTAGCCATGAAAATCGGTTTGGGTCAGATATATAATTGTCAATTTGAATTATATCTGTTATTAACTATGTTTCATTGCACGTGAGAGTTGGACTCCAAATCTCCCAAACTTATATCACTTAATTTTAAACAAATAAAAAGAGAAACAGATTCTCAGCAGAAAGAAACTTAATTTTTGAAGAACAATCAAATATATAATATAATTTCATCTTCCCACTGCTCCCCGCAAATTGGGATGTGGTGGCGAAAACATACACCCAGAAAATATTTAGTAGATAGAATATACTATCCTGCCCGTAAATGCCCACCCTATACACCTCAGTTGCAGCCCGTCGCAAACCAACAATCCACAATAAAGGTAAAAACTATTAAAAATAACTAAGTAGTAATATTTACATTTCTGCTGAACCAGACACCAAGACAAAATAAAGCCCCATTAACAAAACCATGGCCATTTACTACCCTATTGAGGTATCATTCTTCCGCATTGATGAAAATTCAGAGTAGCATTCCTTGTCATTCGAGATCCCACGTTGTTACTGATTCAAAGTCCAACCTTTATTCATTAGGTTTCCCAGCTGGTTTGGCTTTCCAACGACAGTCACTATATGCAATCATTATACCAATCCGACTACCAAATCTCAATGAAAACCTTTCCAAATAACCAAAGCCACTTTAAATACACTCAATGTTAGTCTTATCACTCGACTTTTCTCGCCTTTCCTCTACCTACACTACTTCCTAATCACACAATTCTCCATTTATCATTCCTTCTAAACACGTTCCTAAATTATCCATCTGAAAAACTTTGTACCTTAGATCTAATACCTCAGTACCTATACCAACACTCGACATGAGTTTCACTATAATATCAGTCAAATAACTGGGAAACAACCATACCTCATGTAAGAATTCTTATGCCTATCTCAATACTCAGATCCCATACACAGTACAAAATATTTAATTGGCATCAGTCAGCCTTGTCCCCGACCCAGACTCGCTCAACTTTATCCCACTAAAAACACAATTAATCATCTTTTCACTTTTCGTCTAGGAACCGACCGGGGCCTCGGCCCCGGCCCGGCCGCCGCTAACCCCCGGCCATTTTTAGCGACCCGGCCCCGGCCAAAAAAATCAGGAAAAACCCGGGTTTTCTACGGGGTTAACTGTAAATGTACACTAAATAATAGAACAAATAAAAAAATATATTTTAATTCCAGTACTCTTTTGTGCAAAGAAATGCAATAATACATAAACTAAGTAAATATAATCAATTTCCTTTTGGTTTCACCAAGATTTGTATAACTAAAATTGGAGCCAAAATTATAAGTGTAGTTTTTAACCAGAGAGGTTATTTAATAAGACATAAAAATATTCGAAAATGTCTTGATAATCAAACGAATTCGGAAAAGCTGAAATAATTCTTTTAAAAATAATAAATGTAAGTTTTATTAGTTATAAGTAAATATATCCTTTTCCAAAGATTGGTATGAGAAAAGTGAGAAAATGTCTTTATTTAAAATAGTATTTATTTAATTAATATATATAAGATATATAAGTATAATATTATATATATATTATATTACATATTTGGTAATAATAGGTTATTTTAATATATTACTATATATTTATTGTGTATATTATCTCACAATAATATATAGTATATATATATATAATATATATATATATATATATATATAATATATATTATATATATATATAAAAATAAAGTAATATGATAATTAATAATTGATATTATAGATATAGTATAGATATATATATATAATATATATATATATGATAAATATATATATATAATTTAGAGAGGAAGCCCTTGATTCTTTTTTAGTGTTATGCTTTACGTCCACTATCATTTATTACTAAATGTACACGAATTAAAAACATTGTAGAGACATCTTTTTTATATGAAATAAATTTAAAATGAAAAGCTAATATTTCGTCCCGACAGCCGAGAGCCTGCTTCAGGCTAAGGGACTACGCGGAATTTCTTGTCTTGATCTTCGATGCGAGTTGCAATGCTGTGTTCAGTTGGTCTGCTATTCTTTCATGTTTGTTGAATATTTTTGATGTGTCTGGATATTCATTTTGTATGAAAACTATCTTAAGCTTACGGAAAATGTCTTGATTGGTATGTTGGTTGTACATTATAGAAATGCAGAAAGGATTCCAAATGATTTTTGCGATGGTCGTGTGATTGATGATTTCTGAATTCATCTTTAAAGTTGTTTGATTATTTGATAGAGGTAGCTGTGGTTACGAGCCTCTGACTTGTATAAAATGCTGAAATTTATGCCTGTCCCATTGTGCAGGTCATCTGTAAAATGTTTGATTTTCTTCTGTTGCAAATCTATGGTTTCACCTAGATATGTTTTATTGCAAGTATTGCAAGGGATGTGATAAATACAGCTTTAGAGGGAGATTTTCTTTTCGTTTGGGGGTTTGAGAATGTTTTTTAAGGTGATGTATTTGATGGAATTAAGTGTAATATTTTTGGTAAATATTTGTTTTTAACGAATATAATGGTAATTAATTGAGGAATTGGTAAAAAGGAGGTGTGCTATTTTTTCGGGAGGAATAGGAGGCATAGTACCTTCTTTGTATTTGCTTATGTTAAAATGCTTGTGATGAAAAACTCTAGAATAGTAAATGGTGATTTGAAGAGGTATGTGGATGTAATTTAGTTTCTAGTGCCTAGCAAGAGGGGAGGAAGCTCACTGAATACGAAAAGCACGGAGAATAGAGTGACAGAACAGATAATTTGTGTTATTTGGGGAATAGATATAAGATAAGCCAATGTAGAGATATAGGTTTGGTCGGAATGTATGGTTTGTCTATATATAGTATAATTGCAGTGATTTGTCTTTTATTAACCCATTGATAGATTAAGGTATCGGAGGAAAGAATAGAGTTGTTGAAAAGCAAGATTACTGATTGTATGACTGAACTGAGGATGAATAGATTTAATATAGTTTTAGGACATCATAGGAGTGTGTGTTTCATGTAGAAAGCGAGAAGAAGATCAAAAGATGTCATCTACCATTCTAATTGCCATAGGAACTGATTGTTAATAAAGGGTGGGTAAAATTTGATAAATTCTGTTAGTGTGTCCATAATATATGTTGAGCAAGATATGGAGACAGTGGGATATCCCAATACTCAGACAAGCCCAGAAAGTTTCTGTTTGTAGATATTGAGTTTGCTATATTATAAAATGAGATAGAAGTTTATTTGGTAATGGAGACTTAATCATGAGCTGTTTTAAATATATGAAATGGGAAGAGACCAATCCTCTCATTACAACATAACTTATCATTTTAATGGCAAATATTACAAACAATACTTTCGGCCTGAAGTAAATGGATACCCCACTGTCTCCCATACTCAGGTACATATATATGGAACTAACAGAATTTTATCATATTTTACCGCCACGCCTTTGATTAAACAATCAGGTTTCGGTATGGATTGGAAGATTAGTGTAAATGTACATTTTTGGTGCTCCCTCCCTCACAACAAGCCAACCCTAAATATGTTCCTAGACTAAATTTAACTCTATCATCACTTCAGTTCAGTATAATCAATAGAAACCTTCCCATAACTCTTATCCTATCTCGATACCTTAAAACAACATGGAATAACAATATACTTCATATACTTAATATATATAGAAACCAAACATTCGCACCAAATACTACTACATTGGCATTCTTAATCATCCCCAAACAACATTAACAAAAGCTGAATATAAATAAAAAAAAAATGAGACTTGGTCATCATCTATAATTATTTGAGAATGGGGTTATATCTCTCCGCACTAGCCATTCGGGGCGTTAT
>JABUQX010033219.1:0-30000 GCA_015478945.1 Trachelipus rathkii
ATTATATATTATATATATTAGTTAAGTATTTAAGAATAAGCAGTATCAATGAAATAATGGTATATTACACTTATATATAATAATTATTAAATAGTAATTTATTAAGATATAGTAATATAATATATATATATATTATACTAGTTATAATATACTAGCATAAAATTATATTTGTGGAGATTTGTCGTATTGGTATATATTATATATACTCTATATAATAAGTAATATATTATGAATGTTGTGTTAGGATTCCGACTCTGAGTTAATAAATAAATTTTATTAATTACGTCTTTCATAAGTATAAATTACAGTGCATTTACTTATATTTGTCGAAGTACCATACGAATATTACATAGTGGTTAAATAAATTTTCGGTCTTTTGTTATATCTGGTAATCCGGTTTTTTTTAAACTGGTTTTTTTTTTTTTTGCTCAGCTGCAAGTGTTTTTTTTATTTTAATTAAAATTTTAATTGTTTTAAGTCGAGATACATGAAATTGATTCTATTTATTTTTATACGTGGCGACGCGAAATCCGTTTTTCTATAAATTTTTAGCTTAAATAATTACTATAAATTAGAGCTCAATTATACCCCAAGAAGTGAGGTAAAGACCTTTTGTCAGACCCAGCAGATATATCTCTTCAGAAAAGAACACTTAGACAAGGTCACAAAGGTCAAGGTCTCATATAGGTCCAACCAAAGTTAACGAAAAAGCGCTCACAAAGGTCAAAATAGGTCACCATAAGTGTCACCAAAGCGTCACGAAAGGTCACCAAAAAGTACACCGCAAGCGACAGAAAATTGCCCTAATTGACTCTCTTAAAAACCAAGCTTATATTTTATTCCCTTATTCATTTGTGATTGACAAATTTCTAAGATAATTGTTTTTATTTTGACCTGATACACGCAATAAATAATGAGTAATACGCGTTGGTCCGTTTGCAATGGATCAATGGAATCAGAATGCAAAAAGGATTTGATGAAAGCTAAATACTTATTATCCTTTAAAAATTTATTTTCCGTACAATTTTGTAATCTACGTGGAGTGCTTATGAAAAAGCCAGAGAGTTATAATACAACAGAATGAAGTGAATAAAATCAATTTGTTGGTGATAGTAGCTATTTAGTAAATTTGATTTGTATTTGATATTACGTCACAGAGAACAACTTTGCCACCACTTATATCTGAAAGAACTTGAAGAACAGTCACGAATAATAATAACGCTCTTCTGAGAACAAATGGAAGAGAAAATCAAATTAAAGTCCTTTATGACAAAGAAAACAAATAAGTTACTCCCTCACTATTTTTAAGATTTAAATCACACTTCAGACTGAGAAAAAGGCGGAATAGTTGGTTACTTAATAAATCGTAATTACATACAAGCAAAACTAAATTAAATATAATTATCGATGATAAAAGCTTTTAAGGGTGTTTCCAAAAGTAAACATTTTATAAAAAAATATCATGATATATATTAATATATTTTTCAGAACAGTAACTTTAATTTTTAAATAATTTTTTGGAAGAAAAATTATTTTTAATTTTGAACTTTGAAACTTTTTTTCTTCTTCTTTTTACATTTTTTTTGGAGTATATAAAGGAGTTATTATTTTCATTATTTATTTTTTTATAAACGCTTTATAATTTTAAATAATTTTAAAAGAAAATTATTTTTATTAATTTGTAATTTAACTGGATTAAATGCCTAAAATTCTTATTTCTTTATATAATTAATTATTGACATTTTTTCTCCCGCTAAACCCTCTTTACCATATTTTTAGAATATTTTTTTATATGAGACAGCAATACATTGAAAAATGAGTCAGTAATTGTCAAATTTTAAATGTCACATATTAATGACACATTAATTTTATATTTATTTTTAGACAACAAATCCTTTGAGCAAAAAAAAATTTTATAGTTTTTTGGTAAAAATAAAACAAAACAACCTTTATACATTTCTCCAATGTAGTGAGACATTAGATGTGTGACTTAATCATAAACTTATTAAATGTGGGATTAGCTTTGGAATTAATTAAAGTTTAATATGACTATGTATTTGATAAGCCATATAATAATATGTAAACATCGGGGGAGAAAGAAATTCGAGGTTAACGAAAAAGCATTTTCGCGTTTTGTATAATGATAGTTCTTATATTGTTTTAGGATTAATAGAAAAGAGCTTGTGTCATCGATTATTTGTTGAAACTTAAAAGATTAACTTAGAAACGTAAAGCTTAATATAAAAATTAAGTGAGAGCAGACAATGTGATAAATTAATTAATTTTGATCTAGTAACCATCATTAATGGAACAATTTAATTTAAGTAATATGTATTAGTAAAGTAAATTTGATAAAAATAAAGTGATTAAAAATAAACACTATATAAGTATTAGTTAAGTTAATTATCATAAGTTTTAGAAACACTTATAATTTCTTAAGTTTTTTATAATTTTTTGATAGTTGTTTTTAAAATATAAAAATTATTATTCATTAAAAACAGTCAGTAATTATAGTTGTGGAAGATTCTACATTAAGTTAAGCTAACAAGAGACAGTAGAAAATGCTAATAAAATTGAAAAAATTTGATGAACAATTTTTAAAGTGAAGAAAATTATTGAATATAAGTTTAAAAGAATAACATTTTATAGAAAATTATCGTACAGATAGACACATGCACTATTTGTTCTGAAAGTTGCAGCAAAAATGAGCAATTGTTTCTCAGACCGGAGTACAACATAAAAATATTGAACCCAATCTGTGCTTTAATAAAGATTATCTATGGGAAATAAGTCTTTATTAGTAATTCATTAATAGTTTAGGAAAAATTTTCTTGTTGGTGCTAGTGAGTTTCTTATATTGTAAAAGAATGAAGTAATGAATTATCATGACAGAAGAATACTTTAAGAATAGGACTTTGAACTTTTGAGCTGCGGTATTGAATAAAATATTTTTGTGAAATAAATGTATAAGTGACATGTTAAATCATCATCTAATAGATTGAAAAACTACAATAAATAGCTTCAACACAATGAAGAGTGAATAGTGAAGATAAAAGAGAAATAAAGGAAGGTTGACAAACGACTTGCTTTTTAATAAATACGTAATTATTGATATGATGAAGCTTTTGAGTATTATTCCTGCCTTCATAACGAACCGAAAATGTTATTCCTTTCCTAGTTGAAGGAACATGAAACTGAGAAAAGAAAACTTTTCTCTATGAGGGCTGAGGAAACAGAACACAATGAAGGATATATGTTATTGAAGAACAATATCTGACATATAGAATAAGTGCTTCTGTGCACGTTGACAACAATGAAAAATAGTCCAAACTTAGAAATATAGAGGTTATATTTTGTTATACAAGAATATGCACCCGACTCCACACCCCTACAGGTTTTACCCCTGAACTCAGATACAAAACATTTTAAACTTAGTAGGGAAATCGTATGCGACAAGACGCCAAATTAGCAAAAAAATTAACCCCTATTTTTATTTTTAAAAAAATTAAAAAATAAGAGCCAAAAAAAGAGGTTATAAGAGGATTTTGAGTGGTTATATGGTTGAATTATAGATATGGTAGTTATTGTTTCCAGAGGAATTTTTATGTTGCATAAACTGTAAAGAAAGATTATTTGATATAATATAATCTCAACATTAAGAAGAAATGGGAATCTTCCGAGGAGAAGATTCATCTCTCATGGCATGGTTAGAAGAACCAGAAGTTATGGATCTTATTATGGGTATTTCTAACGAAAGTGAAGCTTTCTGATAATATTTAACGGATAATAGTAAGTATTCACAGAATCCCCAGCAGAATTTCTTAATAATGTGACGATAATGATAGGATTCACAATTTATTGATAATTCCAATTAAATCATTTGGGACAATAATATATTCAAATTCATCCATTAAGAGGCACCAAGTGAGTTATCACTAAAGTAATCCTTAGCTTGCTCTCCTAACTAGAGTATCACACCCTACTCCACCCCCCCCCGACCCACTCAGCCCCCTTCCATCACCGAGAATCTCCATATATTTACATCCCCACCCCACGCAACTTACCACCAGCACAGCAGTGCAGGTCTCGGCACTAGCACACCCACTAACTCCCGGATACCCGCCCGTAACTACTCTTCCTCCCGGAGCAGCGTCACCCGACCCAAATAGAGACGACCAAACACCTTCCTCAACATCACCATACCACTTCCAGGCCCACGACCCTCTAGTGAAAAAATGGACTCCTACGAAATTCTTCAGACCATTCTGTGAATATAAATGATCAAATATATACCAGACACAGAAGGATCCCCATATGGTTTAGATACCTCTGCGGATCAAGTTTTAGAATATTTTAATTCTATTTTAACACCTATAATCGAGGTAATAGAAGAAGAACCAGAAGACATTGTTATGGTTATCGAAATATTTGGGGAAGAAGAAGATGGAAATACACCTCCCCAACGACCATTGTAATAAGATATATGAAATATTTTAGGTCAAAGCAAGAGTGTAGACCTCTTCTTATGCCAAAAAGATAGAATAACTCTGTGTTTAAGTAGTACAAATGTGTAAAAATTTAAGTACAAAAAATAAAATTAAATAGGTACAATTTGACAGCTAAAAAACTCACCTAATTTTACTCAATGTGATAAAAAATAGTGTTGATGAAAAGCGGTAACATTTTATGAAGAAAAGAAGATGATGATAACAGACCAAATATGTTTGCCATTCTTTTAATAAAAATTTTTAGAATTAAAGTTATAGACAGAGTTCATAACAGACATTCATTAAAATAATTTAATATGAAATTATATCTTCTCTCTGATCAAGAAGCCGTATTCATTTGATTTATGTATTGAATGTATATAAACCTACAACATTCTCCGTCGGCATCTTTTCTAGTAGTTGATATATTCAAAAATAATTTTTTGTTAATTTTTGACTTATAAGATGCTATTTGTTCTATTTGTATGTATTCTTAAACTGTCTTTACAGACTAAAGATCCGAGATGTATAGTTGGGGGGTGGTGGATACCAAAAGAGTACTATTACTAACCACAGTAATTACATCAATTTCTATTACAGAACGGGGAGGATGGAGGGATGAGTGTGATAGCAAGGGGGGTTTTGTGAGGAGACGAGGTTGGGCGGTGGGAAGTGAGGGAGGAGGTTATATAAAAAAAAACAATAACCAAAGTTTAAATAAAGAAATACTATAGGGGCACACTTAGAAAGAACAAAAACAGGATAGAAACAATAGAACTCCCTCCTCGAATATAATGCTGTTTTGTCGCTTGCAAAAGACGACTTTGTTTAAATTTTACCCATTATTTAAATCAATATTAAAAGTATAACATAATATTATTAATATTTAAAACATATAATGTATATATAAGTATAATAAGACAGAAATTTAGAGTTTAGACTAAACAGAAATCAGTAATTTATAAGCTCAGCTTGAGATTTGAAGGAGAAGGTAAAGTAATACATTCCACATCAATAGCATCAATTATGAGAACATTGTCCTCAATCCAATAGAACCAGAAAGGAGATTTCTATAAAAGAAGAATCTCATAAAAATCTCAATAGGAAGTGACAGTTCTTTTTCCAGAAAGAATAAAGAGAACAGGTCAAGTAATGAACAAGATATCAAGAAAGAGGAAGAAATATTTCTTCAATATAGAAACTCTTTAGAGGAAAAAATGATTGATATATCAATTCCAGACTTAAGTAGTATATTTTAAGTGAAGGTTTAGATCAAATACGACATACTATAATAATAATAATTTATCTGTGCTTCAAGTATATATATATAATAAGAATTAAATGAGTTTAATTTAAATTCAGGAATTTTAGATAAATACTAGTAATCACATTTAGTTCTAGCTTGAGAATTTTAAAAAATAGAACTTTAAAGAAAAGTTAAATATTTTAAAAACAGATATTCAAGTTTCAATTATTAATAAACATTTGCATTTACTAATTTAGGAAATAATGATTTAAGTTAAACAGTCTTGTTGTTTGAAATTACTAGACATTATGTTGCAGCTAATTTTAGCAAAGATTTAGGCAAAATTTGTGCGTCCATCATTGGATGATACTTAAAGATAACCAAAGCTTTATATCTTTAATAACCTTTTATTCTCACTCACATCCTCATAAAATACTACAAAATAGTTTTTTACAGGAAAATATAATCAATTTAAAAAAAAAACATATTTCTGTGAGATCTAGAAGAAGCTAGAATATCTTATAAAAATTAGTTTCTGAACTATTAAGTCAGCCCCCCCCAAAACCATAATTACAATTTGAGAGATAAACTTTACAATAATTATATTAGGAAAAGAACATATAGGGAAGAAAACCCATAGGTTCTTGCTCACAAATGGAAACATTAGAGAGATAAAAGGGTTTATTTATTAATTATTATTCAATGTTATATAAATAACATATTGTCTATGCAAGATAGAGATAATAATTAAAAGGGAAGAAAATAAGAATTTTATTCTATTCCTCCACACCATTGGATAGCTTTACAGAAAAGAACCTAGGTTAATATTTTTTGAAAACAGATGGTTTCCATAAGGAGGAATAGAATAGTTTTTCGCCTTTAGTTTTGAAGTCTTTCAAGAGACTAAATAGTTTATTCAGAATGTAGATCTAGAGTGATTTAGAAGAGAAGAATATAACTATCAGAAGATTAACAATGGTGGAATAAAAGATCTAGATTGCTCAACGGAAGACCACTCTGGGTAGAAGAAGGAATTGGACAACCTGTGTGAAATAGACCTCGTTCAGCAGAGTAGCTTGTTCAAGAACTTGTAATAGCATTTAACATTGATTTGGTTCCACGGCATGGTTAAAGAGAACGTTTCTAACCATTGAGAAGTTTTAAACAAGCTTGTGACCAGATTAAGGAAATCGGAAAAGTTTGAGAACCTTTTAAATGGAAATGGTCTAAACATCAGGAAAAGTTAGAAATGAAAGAAAGCCAAGGAGAGGCCTTTTCCTGGTTAAGAGGTGAAGTAGGGGTGATATAAATGGAACGAGAAAGAGGTTCTGTTTTATAAATACTAGCGATAAAGAAAGAGGTTAGTAATGTCACGCTCAAGTTGTGACATAATTAGACTCAAGTACCATGAGTGGGAGACGGAAACTTTTTTATTAATTCCTGTTTAAGGAGAAACATGACATGAATCAATATTCGAGTGACTCATGCCGTGTGAAAAAAGGGACAGAGAATCCTTACTATTTCAGAACTCAGAAATAATGGAGGATTCATAGGATGTGGGAAGGGATAAGCGGTTATGTCACCAAGGAGTTAAAGGCAATCATTCAGGAATTAGTAAATTAGCGATGACTTCAAGGAATATTTACCGTTGGTTGATACTTTTGAAAAACTCGTAGAATAAAATAGAGAAGTAGAGTGAAAGACTTTCTCAATTTTTTTCTCATTTAGCCGTTATAAAAAAGAGACCCCACAGATCCTCTTTGTAGAGGCGATTGAAGAGAATTTACAGTCAACGCAGGGGGAAAAGTCAGAACTACCGCTCTGTTTTGATAATAGAGTAGTGCCATAGATGTGAATCGAGAAGCAGTGTGTTTAAAACCACTTGTGGTTTCTTATTTTGATTTTTAAATGAAGGTGCCAATAAAGAAGGTAAAGAGGTTTTAAGAGTAGCCCTGAAGAATGGAGATAAGGAACAGGAAGTAATCCTGGTCAAGTATCGCCATCTTGGCACATGATAACTACCGTGACTAGGAATAGTAAATCCCTGGGCAAATTCGTGGCAGAAGTTCTACCTTAATAAATTCAAGAGATGAGTAAAATATTTCAAGTGAATAAATTTATAATAGAACCTTCAAGAAACTGTTTGTATAACTTAGTTGGAAAAATAAGGAAAGAATTATAAGAAATAAAATTATGAGATTTTAAGAATTTTAATGCTGGTGGAAACGCCTTCGCTATCTCAACTTCTTCTCTCAGATACGTTAGAAATGTTGAGAAGTTTGTTGAATGAAAATTGGATTGTCATAAGAACCATTGACAGACAAGGAAAGAATTGAATCTTCAGTGACCGTAAACTACAGGAAACACATTAAATTTAGACCGTTATTTATCAAGAGAATATATAATAAGCACATATATGCATAATAGTTGTAGCTACTAGCAGGAAAACACATGGAAATTACACGTTATATTTATCAGGAGAAATATAAATAACGACATAAAAGGATAATTTCATACGTTATTTATAAAGAAAATATAATAACTACATAAAAAGGAGATCAGCATCCCGAATTAGTAGAAAATGAGTAACACATAAAGTTATAGTTCATATTTATTGCAGAAGAAATATGTTTCAGATTTAACTTTTATATTTGTTTAGTACAAGAAAAATTTTAAAAAATTTCATAGTATAAGGAAAAAATATATTATTATAATGTGTAAATAGATGGATAAGAGAATCAGTAATATGTTTTATAGAATCGATTCAGATGTAAATGTGGTAAGAGACCCAGTACATAATTTTTTAAGAAATTAGCAGAAAATATATTATGAAACTTCGAATATTTAATTTTTAAAAAGCCTTCACCGTATAAAGAGTTTTTTATTAAAAGAAGAGAGACTTATAGGATCTTGTGTTCTCTCCTAACATCTGGCTGGTAAAGTCTAGCGAGGATTGTTAAATGATTAGAAAGAGAACACCAGATCTAGATTGCTGGTAAAGTGTGGTGGATTGATAAAACTGCAATTTTGTTCAAGAGATGATAAGGAGTGTAAGAGAGAGTAGGAAGTATTGACACTATGATTGGGTTCAGTCGCTATGCGTCCACACTCATTCCCCAACAGGAAGAACAAAGTTGATTGAGGTCAAGACAGGACAACCTAATTGGGGTCCTACGAGACAGACAAGAAGTATGTAGGAGACAGGTCCAAAATAAAAAGGCCTAGTGGAAAGTTGTCTTGTTAAGCTGTTCGTTTTTCTTGATTCCTTGGAATGGGAAACTAGACACCAGAGAAAGTGTAAAACCTTAGAAAAAAGTCTAATTAATGAAATAAAAATTTTTAGAATAAAAGTAATGATTAAGGAAATTATTAAGAACGAGAAGACAGAAATGTTATTCTAGGAAAATGATTAACCAACTGAAGTTGCTAGAAAAATATAATCTTATTTATGCGTTAGTCCTAGGAAGACTCTCTGTGTATTAAAAATTTTTGTTAATTGTACCGAAGAAGAAGTATGTAAAAGACTGCCTCGAGAATGGGTAAAAAAGTTGAACTGGCCCATTGATCAAGTCAAGGTAGTTATAAAATTTCAAATAAATTAAAAATTAGAAACGATGAAGTTGTAGGTGGAAGGGACTGAAAATTATTGAGAATGAGAAGAATTGAGTGACTGAAACTACCACTGAAAATTGAAGACTTGAACCTAGCAATTCTTCACAAGATTCTCAATAAATTCCACTCAGTACCTGAAACTATAGGTACCAACTGCTTATATTTTCGATATTTTTATATAAGTGAAAAATATAAGAAACAAGTTATTGTACATAGAAGTTGATTGAGAATTGTAAGAAATATAATGAGTTTTCTGATTTACTGAAATCTATTTGCAAAGAACATGTGAATATTAGGTTCTTTGAAAAAATAAGTATTTAGATAGAACATTATATCACGAAAAGATCATGTGATGCAACCCAATGGTTCCATTTGAATAATTAAGAAAATATAGATCCTGGTTTTTTGGTCTAGAAGAGAAACATTCTGTGATGGATGGAGAGCCTGAAAAAGTATAAGGCAAAATTATTTGGTTTTAATCCAGAATTGCACAAAGGAATCGGCCTCGAAGTGTAAATAATTGTAAATTATGGAATGTTGATAAAATTAGAAATCTATAAGGAAACAAGGTAGAAAGAATTGAAGTTTTTGGGTTGGAAAGATGAAAAATTTGAGTAATTGAAAACTGAAACAAAAGCGCCTTCTCATAAAGAAAGAGAAGAAAAAAAAATATAAAAAAAAGAATATATATAGTATATATATAATAAGGTAAGTTAAAAATGAAAAAATGTGTTTATAACGTTTTTAATAACTTTGGACCATAAAAAATCTTTTCATTCCCATCTCTATCATCTATCAGAAGGATTAAGTTGATTGGTGGCCACTTTCATCTGAAAACTTTTTGAGGAAGATAAGATAGATAGTTGTAACAGCTTAATGCTTAATAAAAACCAATTTCCATGTATTGTGATCAGGAATTTGAATAAGACTTACCATCGATTAGAGATTCCTTCCGATCGAGAACCTCAATTAGTTTGAATTTTGTAACTAAGGTCGAAACATAAGGGAAGACCGACAACTGGAAAGACACCAAGACTGTAACTATCAAAAGTTTACGGAAGAAGAAATGGAAAGCAAGACATAGCAGGTTTCGACCTTGAAGCAGAAAAGAATCAACTCAGGATTTGTAATGAATGTGTGGTGAGAAATCTCATCAAATGAAATTTTAAGTTATATTAATTAAGGCACCAAAAAGCTATTAAATTAATGGGAATACGTTTAGAAATTAAGTAATATTTTATAGAAATCAATGTTTAAAAAAAGTTATTATCCACTTTATGTCCGCTTTAGATTTAAGTTATTTGATGTGTATTACAGGAAAATATGAAATAAACTTTACACATTGGTAGCAAGTCTGTATTGCGTTTTATTCTTTGTAGCTCTTTCATTTAAGGTTACAAAGAAAAATTAACATTTTTTTTGTAATGTAATTTTGAAGTAATTTTCTTTTTTTTATTAATTAGATTATGTCCGATTCGAATTCGGAAATGTTTTTTTTATTTTAAATTCGTCATTCAACTGATTTGTGCTGTGATTAAAACATTCTGAATAATGTAATAGGAAATTTTTTTTTTGGTATAACTGCTATATATGTAACTAATTTGTATTCTTGTTTATTCTAACTTAAGAAATTCCATAGAAAGTCTAAAACTATTGAAAAGAAATTTTGTTTGTTTTAGATAATAAAGGAAGAATAGAGCGACTGCATTTGCAGAAATTGTACTGTATAAAGTACTATTGACTCACAAGAATTTTGACCTTTTAAACTTAAATTACCTTACTAATTAACTCATGTAATTTTAATCGAGCGTATGTTGTACTGGGTGAACTTTAATAAAAATAGCCATATGTATATAAAGTTGGTTATATTTTATTAGATATTTTAATATTAGAATTTATGTTTTTTCATACTCAGAATGTTAATTTTAGTTTATTTTAATGTTCATTAAGCTATTTGTTTATTATATGAATGTTTCATATTTTTTGGCCTATTCATAGCAGAGATTTTATTTAATAGCAAAAGTTTTTTAATTTTAATTATCATTATAATCAGAGAATGTGTTAAAATTCTATTTTCATTTTTAAAGCTTTAAATATATTTTATTCATGTCATTATAGTATAAATGTACTTAACTTTTAACTAAAGTTTCGTAAAAAAGACACTAGTACCTCAGATATAGCCTTAAGGCATTCTTAACTTTTTGAAAAACACAAAAAGTATTGAATTGGAATTTAATTTAAAAAAATCAGAAAACGTTTTTTTAGTTTTTTTTTGAAATGAAAATATTTGTATCAACAGTTTCCCACTTTAACAATTAATTAACTTAATAATGATGGAAATTATCGATAATTTTAATTATTAATCCAGCAATAATCCTAACCCAAAGATTTTGTTTTTATCATATTTAAAACGTAATTAACCTGGCGACCATTATTAAATTAAAATACTTTCAATATAAACTTTAGAAGTGATCCAAATCAGATTGATGAAATGTAAATTTGTCTTTTGTAAAACTTTGCACGATAACGCCACCGACGGCCGATACAACATATATATTAGAGTATAGGTATATAGTAGTAGTAGTATATATATATAGAATATATTGTATAATATAAGTATATATGAGTATAAGTATACTATATAAGTATATGATATAGTTGTTTGCTTTACAATAACCCATTCTTTAACGTTGGCGTGTGTTTTGATGTATTAAATATGGGGACGCCTGTTATTATTGTCGCCGTCCAACAAATAAAAGAACAATGGATTACACCTTCAGCATTTTTTCTCATTTACATGTACGCATTATGCAAACATTTGGCTTTGGTTGCTTCTGTAATATTGTTTATAAATGTGTCTACATATGGAATGGCTTTTCACAAATCGCTTTTGCTTATTAATAATTTTTTTTATTTTCAAATTACTGTTGGTTATAGATTTCCAAACAGTGTTTTTTTGTTACGTAATTGGTGTTCGAGGTTGTTTAATACTTGAAGCTCTAAGTGATGTTTTTTTTTAAATGTGCGCTTCGTGGTAATTTGTTAATCTAGTACTGTGAAGACAATCTTTTGTACAACCTTGTCCATCTCACATTGTTCTTAGAAAACTTTTTCTCTTTGACTAACATTCGTGAATCGATCCAGAAAGGACCAAGATTGTTTGAATAATTGTAATTTGAATCAAAGATGTTTAAGTGGCGAGTTTGAATTTAGTCAATCCTGGGAGCAGGGGATAAGTGTTGCAAATATCGAGGTAGTGGTGACATAAAAAGACTAAAGATTTATTGAGTCAGTTAAGCACTTAAAATCTTTAGATTAGTTTTGGGCTTCTTGACGTCGAAGTGTGGCGACCAAAGAATTTTAATGAGAAATTACCTTCTTTTATAAATTGGAAAGTCTTTTTACTGCTTTAAATTCAAACGTCTGACGCGTTTATGATGCTAGTAAAACAATATCGATGCTTTTTCGTCAAGACCCCCCGAAAGCCCCTAATGAGAACGCCTTATGAGAACAGCGCATTTGAAAATCCAACAGGAATGGATCAGATCTGCAAGTCCCCTAAGCCCCATCTTTTGAAGATACTTCTCCCCTAGAAGACAGAGAAGACAGGAAGACAGGAGAAAGTCAGAGAGAACAGAGAGAAGGTGGAGGAGAAAAGTTTGAGAGATGGAAGGTAGTTAGGGATGTTTTATAAGGAGCATTACCACACTAAGGATCGTGAGTAGTTCGGGACAAAGACTTGAGAGTAGCGAAGTCCTTCTAACCACCTCTCACGCGCCCAATCAGTTAAGCAGTGTAGATCCATTGGATCAGGATAGGGTTAAAAAACTTAGAGTCCAACTAAAATTTAGATAGATCAGTGTTTGTTGTAAAGCAATGGAATAAAATCTATTTGTTCCAAAGAGCGTAAATTTATTATACGAATCCTTGATGTGTATGGAATATGTATTAATGAAATTATGAGCAAACAATGTATTTATTTCGATGTATATTAATTCATGGTATGTTGTTTCTTTATTTTTTTTTAATTATTAACTAAATAAAAATAAAAAAAAAGGAACGGCAAAAACTTTTACAGCCAAAAAAATGTAGAGCTAGGCTGTCGGGGAGGTCTGGTCAAGGAGCAGAGGTAATTAGAATACCATTTATTGTATAGACTAACTTAATTAACTGCAAAGGTCATTGAATAATTTTTATCTAAGCTAGTAATTTATAGAGTAATAATTTGTTATTATGGTTATGATGGCAAAATGCAAAGTGGTGTGTCTGTATTTAAATAATGATAACAATAAGTATGAATAAGTAACAATGGCAACTATTGACCAGTGACATCGTAATGAGTAATAATAATAAAGAATAATAATAATAATGTAATAATAATATAAGTTAAATAGATGAAAATAATAAATAATAAGTAATAATATAAAGATATAATAATGAGTGAATAATGAATAATAAATTGTAATAGTAAGATGCTCTGTTAGATTGCCTTGAATAAGACTATATCCTTTAATATTAATGATGAAATAAAAAATGTTAATTATATATTTTATATAGATTATTTAGTAAATTTTTAATTTTTCATAATTTTTGAATATAGTTGTTAAATATAATATATATATATATATATAAGTAGTATATACCTTGATAGTATAGTATATATAATAGATATAGTATATAATAGATGTATATAGATAGTATGAAGTATATATATATATAATAATAGTATAGTAGTTAGTATATATATATATATATAGTTATATATATATATAGGTGATATATATATATAGTTTTGCCTAAATATGTTAATGAGAAACTGATTCATTTAAAAAAAATATGTAAATGATCAATTAAGAGAAATATGTTTACTGATAATTTAATTAACATGGGTTAAAATTCAATACTTTGTTATTTCTTTTTAATATAAAAATGAGAATATAATTGTTCTTGTAGAAGACTTGTGTAGCTATTTATAATGTAACATTGAATTAAATTTTTAGAAATCAAAATAGTTATATTTAGTAAACTCGATTATTGTTAAAGATGCAGGTTGATTTACGATTGTAGTTTCTATCTTCGATTTAATACAGGGTTCTTCAGTAACACGTTGTTCTGTACAATTTTTTGTTTATGGTTTTCGTTGCTTAGTGTTTTTTTTTGGATTTTATGGATAGTGGTAGAAATAAAGAACTTTGAAGTCAGGCGGTTGTTATGTGCAGTCAAAAAGAAGGTGATTTCTGACGGGGACAGCCCTGGTCAATTAAGGACCCAACCCAAAAGTCACCACATATTTATATAGTATAAATATATAGTATGATGATATATATAATATATAATGATAGGTATATATATATAGTATATATATGAGTAAGTATATATATATATATATATTATAAATATTTAAAAATATTGTAAAAGATATATATATATATATAGCCGCCCCTCATTATATAGTATATTATATTATATATATAGTGTATATATATATATATATATATAGTAATGTAATTTATTACTATATAGGTATATATATAATATATAATATATATATGATAGTATAGTATATAATAGTATATATATAGTATAGTATATATAGTATGCAGATAATCAGATCTATAGTATATAGTTTATATATACATAAATATACATATATATAATATAGTATATGATATATATATATTATAGTCATATATATATATATATATTAATTAGTTATATAAGTTATATATATTATAATATATAATATATAGTATATATAGTAATATAGTTATATATATATAGCATAATATTATATATATATATATATATATATATATATATATATATATACTACCTGCATTGCAATCATATAATAGTATGTATATATATAATATACTAATATATATATAGTATATAGTATAGTACTATAGTATTTATATATAGTAGTATATATATATGTATATATATATAATATATATAGTATATATATATAGTATATATATAGTATATAGTATATATATAGTATAGTATATAGTATATATATAGTTATATATATAGTAGTATATATTATAGTAATATATTTATAGTAATAATATTAATATATATAGTATATAGTATATATATATATATATATAGTATATATATATATATGATATAGTATAGTATATAGTATATATATATATGTATATGTTAGTATAGTATAAGAATATATATATGATATATATATATATATAGTAGTATTATATAGTATTATATATATATGTATAGGTTAATATATATATATATATATATTATATATAGTATATATAGTATATGATAAAATAGACTTAAAGATTAAAGATATATATTACTAATTAAGCAATTTGCATACAATATTATTGCAAGTTAAATTAAATCATAATATATATATAAGGTCTATATAAGTATATATATATATAATATATATAACGGCTAGGATTATTCGAGAAGCTTTATACTAATACATGAGTAGATCGACAACTACCATATTTTACAATAGAAATCAATAAGAAATATTTAATATTTATCACATTTAACTTGTCAGCTCTTAGTTGGTATTAACATATAAGTTTTAACTCACATTATATTTAATTAACAATGAGTAACATATAAGTGTTCTTACTCACTAGTAGTCACTTTCACCAAGACTGCATTGCAATGCAATTATATTGCTTGGGTGTTATTGAAGAATGTTTTATGATTATATATTAAATTTAATATTTAAATGCATAAATATATATTGATTGTACATAAGTATATTCTAACTACTACTATGTGATGAGAAATGTCAGTAAGATAGCTTTATATATAGAATAGGTTATATAAAAGAAGATTTAAAGATTATTTATTAATTACTGATATTATTAGTTCAGCGATGTAGTAAACTAATCATAATAACATAAAATATATCTATCCCATCAACAATATGGAAGTTGGGACTAGATAAACGTGATAATATTCCCTAGGGTTTTCAATATTTAAGCGAGAAGATTGATCATTGAAGCAAATGAGAAAGAAAATAATGTCAGGTGGTTGAATGTTGCTTTATTTATAAAGCTCCATAACAACTTACATATAAACAACCTATTAAGGTGACTAATTATTCTTCTAGGTCTATATAATCTTTCTGCCTGAATAATATATAATAAAGTTATACGGAGTGACGGCCCAAATTTGTATTATTATAGCATAACCCCTATAATACAACATAATGTTGAATGAGGGAAATACCCGACCTCCAAATAAATAAGGATTTCCTTAGGTAGGGAGTTATGTGAAAGCAGACCGGGTCGTCTTCAAGAATGACTTAAATAAGAGCTGGACAATGGTGAAGTATGCTCAACCTATTCTGATTGTTACAATTCCTCTTGAATATGAAAAAAACTGAGAAAGTTAATATATAATACTTAATTTATAATATACATATATCACGAAGTAGTGAATTAGAGTTCACTAATAGCTTAATGATTAGCACTTGAGATATGGGAATGAAAGACAATTGATCTAGAACAGTAGATTTTGCTATCTTCATCAAGTGCGCACTAAATATCTGACTATGATGATGATTAGTATGAGAAGGTATGGTGACATATTATATAAACCACAGTTTAGGTATTAATATAGTAAATTATACTATGTACGTCAATATAAAGTTTCAAAAAGTATGTACTTTACTTAATTGCTAATATAATAAGAAAAGTCAGTATTTTGATAACGCAGCAATAATGTGGGTTTAAATACTAACGATAGATCATTACATTAACTAAAATGAGAGTTAGCCCTAAAGGTTCATATATTATTTCAGTATAAGAAATAAATTTATATTGAATATATCCTATATATATAATTTTAGACACTATATTGATTGATCACTTATTTAATTTCTGAAATATATGAGGAATTATAAAATAGTAAGATTAATCATTGTAATTTTATACTAAGAAAAAACTTAGCTATAAAGAAACATAAGATAAAATTATATATATAGAGTGAGCTGGGAATGCAATCAGAGTACAATTAGCTTATATATAGATAATAGATGGGTAGTAAAAGTTGAGGTGAACGTTGAGAGTACCAAAAGTAAATTGCCTAATATGGATAACTGACTTAGAGAGTATATCAAATTGATATAGAAAGGAGGAGTTTAGTGTAATATGGAATACTACAAGAATATTATATCTATTGTTGAGTATAAGGGTTATAAGTACACCTTTCAAATCGATACGTTTATTAATCTCTTAATGTTCAATAATATTTGTTGTTACTCATTTATTCTTAATTTCATTAATTTTATCAATAT
The DNA here is from genome assembly GCA_015478945.1 of Trachelipus rathkii. Lineage (NCBI taxonomy): Eukaryota > Metazoa > Arthropoda > Malacostraca > Isopoda > Trachelipodidae > Trachelipus > Trachelipus rathkii. The sequence continues at coordinate 17,642 of JABUQX010033219.1, forward strand.
AAAATCTATAATAATAATAATAATAATTAAATATAATATTATAATTAAATAAATTAAATTAATTATAGTAATAATAAAATATAATAATAAATACATAAAAATAAATAGTATATTAAATATTAAAAATATAATTAAATAATAAATATAAATAATTAATAATAATATAATAATATATAACATAATAATTAATAAAGTTTTTAGATTAATATTAATATAATTAATTAATAAATAATAATAATAATAATAATAATATATAATTAATACTGAGAATAAATAATAATAATAAAATAAATATATTAAATTAGTTAATAATAATAATATAATATATAATTATAATTAATATAATAATTATATAATATATAATATAATATTATATAATAAATAATAATAATAATAATATATATAATTAATAATAATATATAATAATTATAATAATTATAATACAATAATAATAAGAAGTAGTAGTAGTTATATAGTAATATATATAGTATAGTATAGTAGTATAGTATGGTAGTTAATAAGTTATTAATATTAATGTATTAAGTAGTAGTATAAGTATAAGTTAATAATAATAATTAATGATCTAGCAATAATGATTAAATTAAGTAGCGAAGCTGGAGATGGATAGATAGTTTAAAGTGTGATCATATATTTTGTGATGATAATAATCATCTTCACTGAGCATTTTTGATATATCAATTAGCACATTACTAATATATTAATCAAGGACAGGGAGTGTACAGATTAGAGATGAGAGAGAAGTTGAATGAAGAAATTAATATTTGGACAATTGATAGAGTGTCACGAGAAAGAAAATGTTTACTAAATAGATAAGCATAGATATTGCTATGGGGGACTATATTATAGAATGGTTATAAAATAAGATAAGGGACCTAATATCAAATTGTAATTCACAGAGGGTCATATTTACCGAAAAACTATGGAGTCGAAGGCTGTTCTATGTAAAAGAGAGTAATTATATTCATAATATCTGATATGCAAGAATTGAAAGAATAAGAATTAGAAGAATATGGATATTGTCTCTGATACTCGAGAGAACCAGGAATGGTAGAATCCATCTCGTACAGATGAATGGAAGTATTGTTGAATTTAATGTCATTTTACATTCGATTACTTATTTCTTTTTTCAGAGAATGGTATAAAATTATTATTATTATTAACGTTATTAAATTATTATTATTATTTATTATTATTATTCATTCATTATTATTATATTATTATTTAGAGCGATAAACACATGAATTTAAAAAACGCAATATTGTAAGGCAATTAATTGATAAAAATTACATTTAATAACTTAATATTATTATTCATTATTCTTATTATTTGATTGGAATTAATTATTAATATACGGATTACAGTTGACATCACATATAATCTAAATGACTGTGTAATATTATTTTATTTACTATTATCATAGTATAATTTATTTATTATTATATTGTCTATTATTTCAAGTTAGTAAAGAAATAATATTATATTATCATATATTGATAGTTAGTGAATTCTTGAGTCAAAGTAATTAATGATTAATATGATTAATGATTCGAATGTGATTATTATTATTATTATATTCATTATTATTAAATTAGTAATTATTTATCCAATGTAAATATGCTGATGTATATGAGTTAAAGGGTGAATATAGTCTCCTTCTAGTAAGGAAAGAATATGGCAGCGAAGCACAAGTTTTCCTTGTTTTGTGCGTATAGCCGATTGTGAGATTTGTGTGTAGTTATTAGTCGTTGTACTCTAAAGGTAGATAGGCTTCTACAGTTGAATACTTCAATTGTTGAACTACAATGCCTTGTTGTAATTGTTCCCAGTTCCCTGAGGTAACGCAGACGACTGTATTTGGAGTTAATAGACTGAATATGATTATATACCGCACCTTTGGGTCGCCTACCCACATACCCAGCATCCAAGGCAGGCTCTAAATACGCGAAATAGTAATAGCGACTCGAGTGAGTTCAGAATGTGTAATTCAGAGAGCATAACAGAGAAACATTTATTCCGGTCATATATCCTAGATTAATCATCACATCATTATATATATATAATAATATTACAAAATTTTTACTAAGCCTCAGCGAAGCTCAAAAACTGAAAATAGTCATTGAGTCTATATATAACATAATGAATATAATATACTAATTAACAATATAATTTTAAAGACATTAAATATATATTAACATTAAAATATAAGTTTTACCTAGAGAGAAATTATTAGTTCACTAATAATATTAAATATATAATATAAGTGAGAAATATAATGGTAATAATTTAAATAATTCTATTATTAGTAATTTTAATTTTATAATCTTATATATATTATATACTAAATAAATAGTCCAACAACTCAAATTTTAGAATCAGAACTCTGAAGATGTCCAAGGTTTATGGACGAACCTGGACTCGGTAAATCACTAATAAATAATAATATAGCCTCTTATTACTGTATCTGATGAAGAAACAAAAATTAGCAAAATTTATTTATACCTATTAAGGAAATATTAAATTAATGATTTTATAGTTCTAGTAGGAATATATTTAAGGATATTAAATTTAAAAGTAAAAACTTATATTAAAATGAATGCTGACAATATAGAATATTCTATATTATTATTATTATTATGTATATATATATAATATATTAAATTATTATATTATTATTATTATTATTATTATATGTATTATCTATATTATTAATTAATTATATTATAGTATAATTATTTGTAATTTATTATATTATATGATTATTTAAATTCATTATTATTAATTTAAAGTTATATATTATTATTATTAATATTTATATTTTAATTATTAATATTATAATTATATTATATATTATATTATTATTAATTATATATTATATAAAAAAAAGACACTTCGGATATTTCTTTTTGGGAAATTTTAAATATATATATAACATAGGTTCTTTTATATAAATTTATTTTTGTGTGTTTATTGGGTTATAAGTTATTATAAATACTAAAATGATATTAATAAGAGTATTATCACTTTTAAATTTATTTCTATTATTTTATTCAATTTATTAAATTTTGCTTTTAATTGATTCTACTATTTATTCATGAATTGACATAAGACAATTATTTTAATTAATTTTGCGTACTAATTTTATAATTTCTATTGAATTTATTTGTGTATTTATTTGTATAGTTCAAATTTATCGCATTAGTAAGTTTTTGTAAGTAAGATATTTATCGGTGAATAACAATTAATCTCTGATAGTATTCTGAATTCAAAAATAGATTTGAAACAATATTATTTAATTATTATAATAATAAATTTAGGGTGAAGGAAAGAGAGAACAACCACTAAATTGCGGGGTTTTGAAAACAGAGAAGATGATGCTTTCGAGTATAATTGTTGAACACTACTCTCTACATCTAAAATAATTATTAGACTACGTCAAAAAAATTTAGAATGGAGTCAGACTAATATTATTACTTCCTTATATTTACGTGCCAACACAACTGTCATCGACTATCCATTATATAAACTGCCACAACCAGCAAATATATGATTATGGGTTGCACTTATATTTTGATCAGTGTGATCAACTACTCACTCTTTCGCTGATGATTTAATCTAGAGTATTAACTGCCATCTAGTCGACCTGTACCTGTCGAACTTATAGTATTATGGTGTATATGATTCGAGTTCCAAATTATGATTTGTCGATACATGGTGTGCCACTATTCAACATCGCTAACAAGACTCAGCCAGAAAATTCTTAGTAACTATTTTATCAAACTAACGGCCATGGGTCATCTAATACTTATTAGTGAATTAAGTTGTTTACTAGAATACAACTATCACAATTATTATTTAATACGTGAATACATATGTATGAAAGTCCAGAAATTATACTTAAATTTAGACGGTGAAGGCTTCTTACATTCAATAAACTAACGTATACTATATATATTATATATATATAAATTATATATATTCATAATATATATTAATTTACAGAAAGAATATTAACATAATAAAATTTAATGTATTAATTCTATGTTATATGTCATTAAGGCATTATATTAGACTGCATATATTAATTTAATAATATATATAATTTATAATAGAGACCTTATTTATTCTACTACTTAAAAAGAAATTAATCCTCCTTAGATATGATAGTGTATCAAGTATTAAGTAAGACGAAACTGAGCCTTCGGTAAAATATCTTAATAATAAATTATATCTATTACTTCTTACTTACTACTACGTAAATTATTTCAAAAGAGAATCTATTTTACGGAAATTAATTATGAATAGTCATGAAATAACTATTTAGAAATTTATTAAATTAAAATTTACAATATAGAATAAAATTTTATAATATATATATCTAAAAGGACCATAGATTTAAAATTTTTACCTTAATATTAATTATATTATTATTATTAATTTATTATTTATATATTATAATAATATATTATTAATTTACTTATATTTAATTATTATTGATTTATTATTATTATTATTATTATTATTATATTAATTATTATTATTATTATTATTATTATATTCTATTAATTATATTATTAATTATAATATATTATATTATTAATTATATTTATTAATTTAAATTTATTATCATTATTATTATTATTTAATATTATTTTATTTAATATATAACTAATTATTATTTTATTATGTAATTTTTATTTATTATTATTATTATTATTATATTATTAATATTATTTTAAATTAATGAAATATTAACTAATATATTCATCTTTATATATATATATATATTGCTTTTACTAATTTAATATATTATTATTTATTATTATTTTTATATTATATATTTAAATATTATTATTAAATTATTATATTTATATGATTATATATTAATTATGATTTATTATTAAAAATTAATTATTATTTTTAATACATGGCGCTTCTTATATAAATTATCTAGTATTATTTTATACTTTAAATATATTCTTTATATTTAATTAAAATCAATTTAATATTATTAGTAATATATTATTATTTATATCATTTATTAACCATCTATAAATGTGATATTATAATATATTATGTATATATTATTATAATCTGAGTGTGAGCTTGATATAATAACATAGGGTAGGCAGAGGTTATAGGTTTATAGCTCCTATCCATTCACAATAATTTATTATGTTCTATTTTTAATATATAATTATATTAAAATGGTAAAGTAAATATTAAATATTATATTATTTTATATTGAATAATAGTATGATAAAGTCATTTTCTCAGATTTTATAAATATAAAATTTATATAATTGAAAAGCTATTATAAGATTATGTTAATAACTAATATTAATCTAATGATCAATTAAACTTTCATAATTATGGAAACACTTTTCTCTAACATTCTCTCCAATTAAATTTTAATACTTTAGGCAATTCTTCGAATAACTTCATACTCTATACAGTTCAACACAAGAACCATTAAATTTGTGGCACTACAGCTCGCGCAGGACTCTATACGAGTAGTCTTCCATATTATTATAAAGGATTGAGTAAATACAAGAAGATGAGAGTAGTGACGCATAAGCGAGTCAGTACCTTAAGCTTAGTTTGGAGCAGAAAAATACTCTGTACAGATTTTTTAGCTCGAGTACGAAATCTTTCGCTCCACATAGTTGAATCAGTATTCGCAGTATTATAATCTGTTGAAAAAACAAGTATTTTTTGACACATTAGTGCAATAAATATTCAGTGACTTCTTACTCTTTTATCAACTCGTAAACTAACATAACATAAATTCTACACAATGATCTTAACAGCATTAATTCATAAGTTACTTCTATAAGTTAAGTATTTAAAAACATTAAATATTATAATATATATATTTATAATCATCAGTTCGAAATTATTATATGTTATCTCACTCAGTACAACACTTATTGACTTCGTTGCTCTATATACATCCATTCTTTCTTCTTTATCCTACATAATAATTTAGGTAATATCTCGTAACATCTTTCGTTTTCATTATTTCTAACTATATACTTGATGTGCGGCATCTATGCTCATTATATTATGCAACAGGGACTCTCTGTCTCAGTCTAAGATCCGAGATCATCTCATTCTTTATATATTCTAAAAATTATTTCGAGATACTCTCCCTAATAAACTTAATTACATTTATAAACTCTAGTCTTATCATCTATTCTTATTCTTATTGCATAGCTCTAGTGTATATCTAGACGTGATCATACTCTAGTCGTACTAGCGTCAATGCATTTGAGCGGAGTGATGGTTGAGCTATTAATCAGGGTGATGAGAGTAAATCATAACTATGTCAATATCTATATAATGGAGGAGTAATACAGGTAGTTTTGGATATAAGAGAGAAAAGCTGAGACGTTGTGTACATTTGATGATTCACTTTTTAATTTATAAGTAGGAGATTATTATGTAGTGTAGAGTTGTGGTCTTTATAACATTTGATTATTATAATTGAGAGAATTAGATATTATCAAAAGAGTGCTTGTAGGCCCTTACTCGTGCCACGGTCACTGTGCATCGAGTGCATGTGATGCACTATAAAGTACTACAAAATATCACACGGCTCTTTAGTGCGAGAAAGTGAAGCGTAAATATATAAATTTTCCCTTCTCATAAGAATAAGGACGATATGGCAAGTTAAGTGAGCGATTACTGCGAGTCTATATCATATACACTCAGGCTCTGTGATAGAGCTCATGGTGTGATTACCAGCAACAGGTAACAATCTCTAAAGTTATACTTATTTAATTTAAAGCTTCCTTCAGTATGATTTAATATATCTATATATACTATTATATTATATTTTATAGTATTAAATTTTATCATTGTAAATTAATTTATTTAATTAATATATTAATATTATTTTACTATCTTGTATTATTAAAATAATTAAAGTTACATATTTCCTTAATAGATGAGAATATAACCCCATAGGGGGTGACGTAACCTTGAAAATGATCATATTATGTGAGATCTATATGTCAGTGATAATGAGAAATATTATATTATATTGTTATATTTATATCAATATAATATAGTCCACTATAAAAGAAATATATAACTTATAAAAATGGTTTATAAGGTAAATGAGTTTTTTAATATGAGTAATAAATAATGTTATCTTTATGTACAAAATAATTAAAAATGATGTTATAATTTTCAGTGCATTTCTAGTTTGATTACGCATATCTTGTAGAATTATATATTTTAAATTGATGATTATAAAGAATTTGAAGGGTTAATTGTGATCCTTAAAGAAATGCTTTGTTCTGTATGAAATATATATTAATTAGGTTTATATGTTAATTATTGATTATACTTAATGGGATAATTATAATATATTTTTATTGTACTTATTATTTTTATACATATAATTAATATTAATTTAATTATTATAATAATTATTATAATTTATTTATATATTATTATTGAGATTGATTAAAATTATATATATTATCCTGACTATTGTCAAGTTATTAAGTACATGGAAATATTAGAGATAGTGTTTCCCTTCTACTGTTAAAACTATAAATGTCTTAACATTATTTTCAACTATGTTTCAAAGTCATAATTTTAATAAGATTTGATAATTATATATATAAATATATATATATATATTATATTGGAGTTTAATAATTACGTATATATTAACTAATATATCATATATTATTTATATTATATAATGTATAGTTAATGACAAGCCATAGGGTGCTTTGCTTTTACCAATTGTTGAATCAAAACCTAAATATGGAATTTATATATATATTGGATTGAGAGGATTATGTGAAATAAATTATATAATGTATATTATATATAATTTAGTGAGTTATAGAGGTACTCGAGTAAATTCACTACTAGTTGTAAATATAATTCAGGTTCTGTAATAAATATGATAGTTATATAGATGGTAGTGTATTCAACTCACCTGAATAAGTCAGTATAGCCTGCACTTGTCAGCTGAGTATAATATAATATATATGTAATCACTCACCTTACCGTCTATTATTATATTAATACTATAAATATACTATAGTTATGAGGCTTTCATTCACCTATATACTCAGTAGAATTGAAGTAAGAGTACACCTAATCAGAAGAGTATTAAGTGATTATTTCGATGAGCTATGAGATAGACGTAATAATCTCGCGTTAAGTAAGATAGATTTACGAGTAGTTCTAGCGTGAGTGAGTGAGCTATGAGTGAGTACGCGCGCTCATAGCGTGTAGTCACTCATATCATACTATTACTCACATACCAATGTATATTAATTAACTTTAGTCTAATTATCATGTATCTGAAATAAAGTATTTCAGTATTTCTCTCATATGTATGTAAATTATCTATGTAAATTATTTAGATGAGGAATTATAAAGTGATCACTTATGTAATAGATTATAGTATATTATTTTTTAAATACTCAGTATATTCGTACTTATTATGAGATTACATCCTTGTGATAGGTGTGAGAATATATAGATTTTCCTTTCTGACAATTATATTGTATTTTTGTGCTTGTGTTATGTTAAATATTATTATATATCTTTAATATTTAAATTGCTGGTGTTATATATATATTTATATATTAACAGATGAGTATAATTTCATGTTATTTGAAAACTTGAGTATTATATTAGTGTATTCTTTATATAGAATAAGTTGTTATAAATACATTACATAGATACCCAGTCTTCACGAATTATATAATGGTGACGAGTAGGTCACATCATTCTACTAAGGGTAGGAGTGAGTAGTGATTATGAGTACCCACTCACCTTTAAGCGTGACATATGAGTCAAATCTCTCACGATATACACTGAAATTATCAACCCTGAGTTTAATGATCTATCTTATACATAGTATTTACTCATATACGACACTAAATTTGAGATGTGAGTACTATAATGATGAGACTGAGCTCAATTATCGTCGTGAGTAGAGACTGAGATTACGTATTCTCTGCGTGTCACCCACCTAAAGTGGGGAGCGCTGCCACTTATAAAAAAAATTAAAAATGATCGTAAAGCAACTAGAAACCATGCAAAGGCTTTGGCAGGATTTATGGAGGATCAAGTGGAAGAACGGATAAAAGTTTTGGAGTCGGGACTTCGGAGAGAGGAGGAGAGTCGATAAAGTATGGGCATGTTAAGTTATTCTGATAGTAAGTCCAATAGACCGTCGAAACCACTGAGAGGTTATGGTCCCGAGCTATATTGCAAAACTTAAAAATAATAAGTAATGATTAGGAAAGTTTATTGAGAGAGAGTTACTATATTAGGTTAATTAGGTCTAAAATCAACAGAGAAGAAGAAGTAATATGAGGAGAGATAAGAAAAATAGGATAGAAAAGGGGAGGAGGAAAAGGAGGAATAATAGTGTTAAAGCACATAGTAAAGAAGTGTAGGTGATACTAGGATAGTATATACTCAAACATATTAAATTAATTCATGTATAATATATATAAATTCATTGTGATGGCACTTAGCAATAACAAAATCCCTAGAGAAATTAACTTCTGTGCGGGGCCTAATATTAAATTAACATTTTCTGAGAGATCTCTTTGTGATAAGTTTAAGGCATATTTAGTTGAGTTACTTTATATATAGGTTATATGGATCTGTAGATTTCGATAATATATAATAATGGTTTCCATATTCCATTTGAAAGAGAACTCATTCAAAAAATAAACATAATAAAAATAAATAAATGAATAAAAATTAAAATATATTAAAAATTACTTTACAATTACTTTATTAATAATGATTAATATAAACTTCTACAGATTTTATCGGATTATTTACATATACCTATAAGTTCAGTGTAATTCACTTTAAACTCAAATGAGTATACCCTAGCACTTCACGAGCAGACCCCCACTCGTAATTATTCAACATATTTACATCTTAACTGACTCAAAACATAGTACATGATTATTAGTGAGTAATCTTAGAATGAATTAATCTCATATATGAATCATTAGAACAGTTATGAGGATAATAATTTCGAGAATATATAGAGTTATAATTGCCTTAACATAAATATATAACTCAAATAATAAATATAAAAATCAAAAATTATATATTATATATAATACAAACAATATAACAATTCAAAGTATATATAAAACAATAATTAATAATTACTATCATCGATAAATTATAGAAATAGTGATTATCTCACAATATTATATATTGTTTACTACCATTGTTCTAATTAGTTTATATAATAAATGGGTATTATATCCTATATAACAAACCCGACACAAACTCATATATTAAAATCTTCAATCACATCATTTTTCACAGTTAATGTACTTCTGTTAAGTAACAGTCATCAATCACCTAAATCAGTAGTTATAATCAGTTATACTAGTATCTAACATAAGTCATCCATAATAAAGTAACTTATATCATCAACTTGAATATCATGTACCATAATCTCTATTAACTTATATATAAATTAGTTTTTAAAATATATTAATACATGAAAATGGTAATTATAAATTTAAACTAAATATTATTAACTCTCTATATAGATCAGTGTAATAATGATTTATTCAATATATTAAGAACAAACTTAAATATGTAATAAAAATGTCTAATAATACGTAAATACTATAAATAGTTTATTCTGGCACTCTATTATTAAATGACATATTAACATGATATGATTAATAACATGAAACTTATAGTAAATATAATATATAATGACAATAAAGAGTACAAACCTTGAGACATCATCTTATATGAGTTAAGAATAATAAAACTCTAGACTAACTATATTATAATACTAAAAGATAATACACCTCATAACACCCTGGTCTTCGCTGTACCATAGGGACTCTTGAAGAAGTGAGTCACAAGCTATACGATAAATCAAACATATTATCTCATCATTTAATATGTATAATTTTACATTATAAGTATAGTAATTAAATTAATCAAAATATAAAAATTATTATGCACATATAACTCACCGTACTCATAATCCAAAGTACAACTTTATTAATACTAATATAGGGCATAAAAAGACTAGAACAGAGGTAAAGTTTTATCATCTTTCTAGTAAATGACTAAAACTTATAAATACTAATTATAACATATATATCTTAAATACACATGACATACAACCAAACTATCACACATACTACTATAACTCACTACAACACACACATCACATACATACATACACTACACATACATACACCAATATTACGGTTTAATACTAATCTATATATATATCATATATATTATATATATTATAATATATATATATTACATCATATAATAATATTAAACCTTAACACTAACACTAACTCAACACACACATACCTCACTGATGCTATAGTACTAACACCTAACAAATAATATTAATAAATATAATATATAATATATATAATGTATTAAACCTAGGGAAATATATATTACGTCTTCACTTAATATCATATACTTACTTACTACCAACAACATATACACACAACTCAGTAGAGAATATAGAGACAGTACAGCTTCCTGTACTTATCCATATTGATGATGATGTATGTTATTGTAGTCAGAAGTGGTGAATGAGTGACACTTAGCTTAATTTATTTCATTCATATCTGATTATATAGAAAAAGATGATACATCTAACACTCACTAAATAGTGTATTATTTCGAGGTATATATATTTCTAATATAATACTATTATATTTACTATTACATAATGGACTAAAATAGTATAGTAATTATTATATACTAACTACTCTATTAAAATCATCACATATATGTAAACATAGTAGATAAGTTTTATAGTATCACATAATCTAATTTTTAAAACAATCTATGAAATACACATTTATTATTTCTCTAAATTATATTAATATATACATTTAATATACCACCAGCAATGTACTCGGAATGATCGATAATCATAGAGAATTCCTAAGCGCGTCTCTATTAGTATAGTGTTTTATAGCTGTCTAATATACAGTAATCTATCTCTAAAATATAGAGAGATACACCAGTATTTGTAGAGTATAGAAGAAATGATATATCGACAAATAAATACATATTTTTCTGATCAGTCATTGTTAATGTGAACTCATAATAGCAACGATAATATATCGCACACGAGATAGAACATCAATTATAGTGAGACACTTTCATGACGACTAATATGGGATATAGTATTCTATTGATCAACTCGCACACTCCTACTAGCTATTCTATAGCGACGAGAGATAGTTTAGGAACCACTCATGAGTCAACCCCAATCGAACTGGTAATAGTTCACCTCTAAAGAAGCTTTGTAACTTTGGTAATAGTAT
>JABUQX010033220.1:0-26240 GCA_015478945.1 Trachelipus rathkii
CAAATTTGTCATCCGCAACTCGTTTCCGACGAGTTTCCATATCATCAAATCGTAAGCATCTGATAAGAAAGCTGAAACGTCTCTCAGCAAACGAACTTCTATAGAGGACACAGCTATACAGCACATGCCACATTTCAGACGTTGCAACATTATTATCTTTCCTAGCGCCACTAATAATTAGAACACCAATTAGTGCCCTAATCTCACAAACTGTTGTTTTCTTTATATTCCCAGCTTTATAGTTGCCACTTACTTTATCAATAAATTGATTTGTATATTTAACTATAATAGAAATAAAAGCATCATCAAACATAACATCAAAACTTTCTAAAAGTGAATTTACATTACGGGAGACTTGGGTGGGTTTTGATACATGTGAACAACTTGATCTTCTATTACCAATATTTAGGGGGTTACAAGACCATACATGTTCATCTTCTGCCTTGAATGAAGGTTTATCAAACTTATGAATAATCCGTGTAGGGTCTAATGCTGCTGTATCTCTTCTAACCTTTTTGGAAGGGGGTTCTCTTGAAGTTGAGGGTTCATCTAAATCAGAAATTTCACTATCAGAGTCACTCCAATCTTCTTGAATTTGTGGAGTATATTCTCTGTGGTTATAATTGTCATACACATTTTCGACTTCTAAATTGTCCTCCCCCAACTCATCTTCTTCCTCTTCCAGATCTTCTAATGGGTACTCAATAGCAGTTTCTTCATCTAGTTGAAATATGGCTTCTTCTTCTAAGGGTCTTGATATTTTGGAAATGGAACTCATTCTATATATATATATATATATATATATATATATATATAATATAATATAATATAATATACTATAATATATATATATATATAATATAAATGATATATAGTATATATATATATAGATTATAATACTATATATATATATACGTAATATATATATTATATTATATATACTAGTATATATATAGTATATATGTTTATATATTATATATATATATATATTAATATATATATATATTATATATTATATATATACGTATATAATATATATATATAATATATACTAATAATAGTATTATATATATATATTATATATATATATATATATAACTATATATATATATAGTATAAAGTATACATAGTCTGTATGCAAATATATAAACTATACAGATATTACTAGATAGTATGCTATATATATATAATATATATAATATATATATATGTTATATTATATAATATATATATATATATATATATATATATATTATACAGGCTTATATAATATATATATATTATATATATTATATTATATAGTAATATATATATATATATAATATTATATATAATATTATAATATATATATATATATAATATATATATATATTATATATAATATATATATATAATTGTAATAAAAAAAACTCTACCACTTAACACTTCAACCTCTACTTCAACTCTACAAAACATCTTCACCTACTTCTACCTTTACTTCAACATCTACTATTTACATTTTACTCTATATCTGCTAATGCAATGAGTTATTATACACCTTTAGACCTAGTCGTATTACAAGCCACTATAAAATTCCTTCTATATATGTATCTAAAATTGAATAAATTAATTGTTGTTTCTTAGTCACTGGTATGTGATGCCAAGTGCATACACCTGAAACAAGTATAATATTTTCCTTTTCATCTTGATAATACTGCTAACAAATATCCCTCTAAGTGTTCTCCGGAGTTATTTGGAGGATTACACTTTAATATTCATAGATCTAATGCAATAAATAATAAATACGAAAGATTAAACTTTTATAATTATATTACTTAGTTAGTTTTCTTTTTTTTTTTTTTTGTAGGAACCGGGGTAAGGACCCTTTTAAGAAGCTCAGGTGGAACCCATAATAAAAGATAACTTGCACCGAAACCCGCGGGCTTTGCCACCCTTGCGATAGAAACATCTAGAAACTCGAGCATGAACATTAATAATAAGAATTATTTTTCTATTTACTATTTTTATTATTTAACTCCATGACTGACATAATTAAAAATTTATAAAATAATTGAATGTTACATTTTTATCATATTGTCATCCTATACTTTATGTTTTATCGAAATTTTCTGGTTAAGTACACTGTTAAACATTATGCTTTAACTCGACTAACTCTAACTATAAATCGTAAGAAGTGATATTCATTAAAAATTGAATACTTTAAAAGCGATGCCAAATAATGTGTGTTTCGTTTAAAACTACTTTAATTAAATTGTTAAGTGTTGTAATAATAAAATATTAAAACTAAACATTCTGCCTTCGAAAAAGGTTAGTACTGGTTAAAAATGTTTAGTTAAAAAAAGTGTTAAATTTGTCACTCAACTATATAAGCTATATTAAAATTGAATTTATATTGATAGGGGAAGTTTAAATTTTTTTGATTGATTGACAGTGCACTGGTATGCCAGATCTTATCAGCCATTATTTTATTGTTTGAAAGAATATATTTATAAAGAAATGTATTAAAAATATTAAATATTAGCATATATTTAAATACCTCTTAAAACGTTAAAAGGTTAAAATTAAACATATCTATGATAAAATAAAACATTTCTAAAAGGTAATACTTAAATATATTAAAATATTGCAACTTATCCCATGCTTTTATTTGCTTGTTTTTAATCCCTGTTATATTTCATTTTTGCATGTACCTATGTGGCTTTATCTTCTGCTGAGGCATGGCTTAACAAAATTCTTACTATTTCTATTGCTTATATTGGGGTGGCTACATGGAGCTTAAAGGAAGCCTTTTCATTAATTGAAGTGAACATCGGCTTTTATGGGCCCAAGTTGTTGTTTTTCTCTGCATCTTTTCCACGTAAGTTTATATTCACTATTTCACATTCTTTTTACTAAATTTATTTATTCATTTAGCAACTGCGCATTTTTATTTTTATTGGTGAACTAGAATCTCATCAAATATTAATCACCCAAATTTTAGTTCATTAAATTTAATATATATATATATATATATTATATATATAATATATATATTATATTATATATATATACTATATATAATATATATATATATGATTATATATTATATAGTATAAATTATTTATTATATTATATATATATATATATATATATATATATATATATATATATATATATATATATATATATATATATATATATATATATATATATAATATATATATATATATAATATATATATATTTGGGTGACCGTAAAAAAATGATGTTGGAATTTGTCAATGTAAACCCCACAAAGTTGATTAGCCTCTCCAGATTTTAAGGTAGTTAAATTTAGAGCACGATTGGAGAGCATGTGAACCTGTGCCGCTGTGCACTCAAAGTACAAAAAGCGTTTTTTGGGGCGAACTAGCGACGTTTTGGTGCCCGATATCCCCGGAACCCCTCATTATTCTCATGATTATGTCTCAAATTAAAGGCCATATTATTGAAACTAATTTATATTCTATATATATTTATTTTACTAAAAGATTCGAACCCAGCTATAACAGCCTTATCATCATTATATCATAATTTTCATGTAAATTAGATTTAGGAATCCCTTTTTATTTCTTTTGTTTTGTTAATTTTACATCTAATTTCCTAAACCAATATTAGTTGTAATGTATATTATTGAATTTTCTATGATTAAAATAATAATAGTAAATGAATGGCTTCCACCTCTGCCATAAGAAGCAGAACAAAATATAAAAAAATTTCATTGTAGGCTATCCGGCTCTCACCAGATAACCGGTTGTAAATTAATTGCCCTCCAATCGTCAAAGTTTTGGCCACTTTGTTCTACAATTTGCGACTTGTTGAAATTGAATCTAAGAGACTGCAGCCAAGAATACCATACAAGAAGTCTTGTTTCTAGGAAAAGCTCGGTTCTACAAAAACATGTGAGATGCCTATACTTAAATTAGAGAAACTTTCACTCACAGTGCGAGAAATGTACAAAAAGGGACCAGATATAAACAATCAGAAGGCTGCAAAAGCAACAAAATCAAAGAGTTTGGCCTAAAAGGTAGATGAATATCTTTGATATCGCCCATCAAGATACCTTGGCCATGATGAAATCAGAAAAAGGGACAAGGAGTTTAATTTTGAAACAAGGGAAAAGGGTCAGCCAGGCTCTATGCTTGGAGTTGATCTGAAGTTAGCTTCAGAGCTGAAGAAAGTGAAAACTACAAAAAGGACCTTGCGAAAGATGAACGAGCAATTCAAGAGGAATCATTTATTCACATAGTAAGATTCTTTTATTTTGCGTTGCATATTGATCTTTTGCTAGGGTACGTTTACATCCCCTGTTCTTATGTTTAGCGTTTTTACAATAGCCAACAACAAAAGATAAGCAACGTAACATAACTATTTTCATAATTAATTCTGGCCTTTTCTTTCTCTTCTTCTTGTTCATGTAAGAGATCTGATTGATGAAGAGATGAGGACAGTGATGAAGAGAAAAACACATGCGATGAAGATATCAAGCATGTGCTTGGCAATGACGTTGTAACTTCTTCAAGGAACCGAGGAACTCGCTGGACCATAACTACATTAGCAAAAAGGAGAAAAGCAATAGCGTTAGGGGAAATTTTAACCATGAAAAACTATTCTGTTGTTGGATCGGAGATGTAAAGGTATCTGACAGAAATTGCCACAACGATACTCATAAGCTACCATAGAAGCACATTGCGGGAGAATCCTGAGGGCGTTCAAAATGTCAAAAACCACCATCGCATGAAAGGCGAAAGATTTAGAGAAAAATTTACACTGAGAAGATGCTCATGGAACGAATTTATATACCAGAGAAGGAAGCTGTTGTAGTTCATTGGAACAGAAAACTTCTACCAGACTTTCTAAAGACAGAGCAGAAAGAAGAATAGCTGTTCTAATTTCTTATGGTGAAAATGAACAACTGCCTAGGATTCCTGTAAGATAACACAAAGCACTTATGAAGCAAAACAAGCCCTTGCTTGTTTTGAGTGTCTCGAGGGAATGGGGTGTCTCCCCATACTAATCAGGGCAATGTTGTTTCGGACCCACTGCATCAAACACAAGAACGGCTTCAAATGCGGCTTTACCAATTTGGGAAAACATTCTTGGGTAGTAGAGAGGCTGCTTTACCTAGCTTGCACGCCACGCATATTACTTGAGTCGATGTTGGAGGTGTTTCGAAGTAAGTGTCGGAATTCAACAACTGGACTCGAACGATTTATTCAGAGATTCCAAAATGCATAGGCGAAGCTTCAACAAGAAATATGACTCGGGTATCATCAATGAAATTGTTGAAAAGACATCTTACCTTCTGAAGTAATTTTGCCAACATAACTGCAGATTGTAACACTAAAACTCACGGAATCCACAACCCAGAGACGGATTTACAAGGAGCTCCTACAATGGTATTGGATGTTGTAGAGCCAATGAAATGGAAATGAAGTGAATTAAATCTTCCCAGGTGCGCATCGCAGTCTATGCCAGGTGGATGGCCAAGGGCATCTATTGTCTGAAGATATTTCTGTTCCGCGGATAATTCAAACTGAGTCATGAAGAACAAAACGTGTTTAGAAGCTTCTGTATTTTCTCATTAGAGTTGTATTGGCAAAGCTTGGTTCAATGCCCACAAAGCAACTTGGCTCCCAAGCAAGACTGTGACCTCTGCGAAGTTTGTTGGACTATCAGGAGATTGACAAAGGATATCTCTGAGAAAGCTCTGGTTTGAAATTCTCAAACCGATTTGCGTATTTCAATGCAGATTGGTAGCCTCGTGTTCTTGATTCCTGCAATTATTCAGACGAAAGAAAAATGCGGAAATGCGCGAACAAAGTCCTAAATGACACAGAGACCAGAGACAGAAAATGCAAGAATTGTAAACCCCAAATTTCGAAGGCACCAGTTGGGAAGAACTGGTTAATGCAGGGTTTTCTTGTTTAATTACCAATTGGGACCATGATTTCTTTGAGCGGTTTCAAGATAGATTTAACACAGATTTTCTCAAGAAACTGCAAAATATACATTTTAAGGATAAGCGATTGCGATTGTGAAGTCACTAAAGGTCGTTAATGATGTGCAGAACGAGGAGTGAAAATTAATTACAGACTTTAAAAACCTCCTCACATCAAGTAAGAACAAAACAATATGTTTTACAGGTAGTATACAAAAAATGCCGAAAGCTGCATCCTGATGTTTCAAAAATCACTTTGAGCCAAAGCCTTTATAATAGATTATTTCATTATTTATATCCTCTATAAAGAATGCAAAAGAAATTGCAATGTAACTTATTTCTTATTAAATACATTTGAAAATATTGTAAAAAACAAAAACATTCTGTCATTTTATACCATCATAATTGATTTCTACTTGAAAATTTTTAAATAATTCTCGTAAGTCGTTAATAGAGTTCTAGTACGTTTTTAATGACCAAAGGGCTGTTAATAGCTTGGTTATCAACTATAATAGCAAAACAAATATGTATATTATATAAATTACTATAGAAAACAATATTGCCTACGATTTGAGACTTTTTTGAAGAGAAAAATAATGAGAAGTTTCAATGTTAATTCCCAAGGTTGTCGCTAACCCGCCCTCAATTTCGAGTTTTTTGAAACTTTGAACGCCAGCGCATGGCGTTAACATGCTTCCAAAATCGTGCTCAAACTTTGGCTATCGAAAAATCTGAAAAGACTGATCATTTTGTGGGGGTTCCCGTTGACAAAATCGGGAAATAATTTTCACCCCCTATCACTGCGGTCACCCTAATTTATATAGATATATATTATATATATATATTATATAATATATATATATATATATATATATATATATATATTATATTATATATATATAATATAATTATATTTTTATATATATATATATATATATAATATATATTATATATATATATATATATTTATATATATATTATATATATATATATTATATATATATATATATATATATATATATATATTATATATATATATATAATATATATATATATATATATCGTATATTCAGTGGCGATTCCCTGCCTCATGTTTGGACGCATGCAATGCTGGAAACTAAAAAGCTAAAGAAAATGCTATATCCGTCGTAAGAAACTATATATATACTATAGTATATATATTATATTATATATATATATATATATTATATATAATAGTATATATATATATATAGATATAAATATATATATATATATATTATATATATTATTATATATACCCATAGTTCACCGGAAGGCCGAGAGACCCTGAACTCCTTGCCATCGGTGGGGTATAACCCTTGGGGTATTATTTATTAAAAAGCAAAATTTTATAGAAAGTATTTATATTTAACGAGTGAAACAATAAAAAGCTCTCTAAAATAGGCTCTCTTAATCATATTACTATAATTATTAACAATATTTTTTTTATTTTTTTAACTTTTTTTACATTTTCCTAACTAAAAATTTACCAGGATCCAAAAATGTATTCCTTTTGCTGAGGCTATTGTAGTTTTTGAGATATTTTTTTTTTTTTTTATTTTTTTTTTTTTTACATTTTTCGCACTAAAATTGCACCAGCATTCCAGCACAATGTATCCTTTTCCCGGTAGCTGTTGCAGTTTTTGAGAGATGGATTTAGGCTCTTCTAGAGGCTGATCATATATATATATATATATATATATATATATATTATATATATAGTGAAATATATTATATATATATATATAATATATATATATAATATATATATATATATTATATATATATATATATATATATATATATATATATTATTATAAGAATATATATATAATATATAATTGAAAACGACTTTGCTCACAATAATCATTAACAATGATGGTCTCTAAAAATGATTGATGACATCCCCCAAAAACTGAAATGCGTAATGATGAATAAAGGCGTTATGTGAAAGAATGCAACTAAATTTAAAAATTATTCACTTTTGATTTAAGATCTAAATAACATTAATTTTTCTCCCTTTCCTAAAAGCAGAAAAAAAACTTTTGGTTTAAAGGCATAATGTTAAAAAAAAAACGTAAGTAAATTAGCCTGTATTTAGTCGAGCGGTAAGGCCTATTATTGAATAAAATTGTTTTCCCAACGAATAAGCAATTTTTCATTCTCATTTGCATTGCATTTTTTGCCGTATTTACTCATAGAATAAGGGCTATTTTTATGTTAGAATCGGATTTTTTCTGAAGTTCTTGCATTATTTCAAAGTAAGCATATATAATTTAATATTATAATATTATAAATATTATTTCATTCCACCAAATTTTCAGCTTGACGCTGAAATTATATTTTTACTTAACGTACGTACGCATTCATTGCATGCTTTGCATTCATGGAGAAAACGCCACTGATATATATATATATATATATATTATACAGTCGTCCCTCGTAGAACGCGATCTTATAGAACGCAGTCTTGCTATACCGCGGTTGGTAAAAAGATAAAAAGAAAAATTAAAATTAAATCAAAGTAAAATTTGAAAAAATTATGGAGTGAATGCGTTACAGATTTTCAAGGATTTCCAGCTGCAAAAAATGAAATTGCAAACATTGTTGCAATTGCTCATCACGTTGGTGTTGATAGACTTGACGACCTCCACCAAAGAGAAATTGAAGAAATAGTTGAAGGGAATAAGGAAACACTAACGAATGAAGAGTTAGCTGAACTTGTTAATTCAGTTTCTGTTACCGAAAGATGACGATGAAGAAAATGCTGTAGTGAATGATTTGGATTTAAATACATTATGTGAATTGTTTCGTATGGCAAAACAGCTAAATAATTTCATTGTTGACAAAGATCTTCAATGGAACGAACGCAGTCTCAAAATTAAAAGACAAATTGAAATTGATTTAAAACCATATGAAGAAATATTTGGTGAGCTAAAAAGGAAAAGCGTCAATTACCGTAAAAGATGTATTTCTCAAAAAAGCAGCCTAGGCAATCTACAGATCTGGAACTTCAACTTTATTTACACTTTGAACGAAACTTTTTTTTTGTGCGCAACAGTACTTAGACTATGCAATCAAATAGGAAAAAAAATTTAGCTCCAAATTTATGAAGATTTATACATTGTATATTTTTTTCATTTAAAAAATTTTTTTGGTTCAATTTAAGATATGTACAATGGTGTACTGTAATGTAATAAATATCATACTAATTAACTAGTCAATAAAATATGTTTATATACTGTACTGTAAATAACATTATATCTGCAAATTTATTCAATTAATTATTATTAAGGATAAATAAAATACTGCTGCTATTTTATTCACCTTATAGAAAGGTAAAAATTTTAAAATTAATGATTTTTCAGGGGGGGGGGGGTAAAGTTATACGCGATGTCGCCTATAACGCGGGGTTCAGGAACCTAACCCTCGCGTTCTACATATACAGTCATCCCTCGTAGAACGCGGGGTTAGGTTCCTCACCCCCCGCGATATAGGCGACATCGCGTATAACTTTAACCCCCCTTGAAAAATCATTAATTTTAAAATTTTTACCTTTGTATAAGGTGAATAAAATAATCGCAGCAATTTTTATTGATCTTTATTAACAATTGAATAAATTTGCAGATATAATGTTATTTACCTATATGTTATAAACATATTTTATTGACGTTAATTAGGATATTTATTACATTACAGTACAGTACTGTTCATTTCTTAAATTGAGCAAAAAAAAAAAAAAAGTTTTTTTAAATAATAAAATATACAATGTATAAACCTAAAAAGTTTGATAAAAATTTTTTTTTATATTTATTTAATTGAATAGCCTAATTACTGTAATATATAAATTTTAAAGTTAATCCAATTGCGCAGAAAAATAGATTTCTTTCAAAGTTGTAAAGAAGTTTGAAGGAGTAAGAGATGAAGTAGGTTCCGAATCTGTAGATTGCATTGGCTGCTTTTATTTGAGAAATACATCGTTATCGTTAATTGACGCTTTTGCCTTTTTAGCTCACCGAATATTTCTTTTTTTTCTTTTAATTATATGTATGTATTACAGAATTTTAATTTCCTTTTTGTAATTTTAATTTTAATTTTTATTATCTTCTTAATATAGATTACAGAATTTTAATTTTATTTTTGTAATTTTAAATTTTTCTTTTTATTATCTTTTTACCCAACCGCGGAAGAGTAAGATCGCGTTCTATAAGACCGTGTTCACGAGGACTACTTATATATATATATATATATATATATATATATATATATATATATATATATATATATATATTATATATTACTATATATATTAATTATATATATATATATTATATTTGTTATATTTTATATATATATATATTATATATATAAGGCCATTATTTATCTGGATATAAGCTATCGATATTCGGGTATCGGCAAAAATTTCCGGTATCATATGTAGTGAAAAAATTGTGAGTCTTGTATCGGTATCAGACTCAAATTTTGGTATCAGTGCAACCACTAATATATATACTATAACTAATATATAATATATTATATATATATATTTGCCTTTATCAAGGGATATGTCATGTCACTTTGTATATATATATATATATATATATATAATATCAATTTATATTTTAATTTCATTTTTATTATGCATGTAAAATAATAATGATAAGGGGTATGTTTAATGACATCAGCTTGCAAAAGTGCTAATGCAAAAGCATTATTATTATTATTTGAAATATTTTAGATTCTTAAAATTATGTTGTAATAAAAATGGTAAATTCTTAAAGGTGATTATTATATGTATTTTGTATCAGAGAAAAGCTTTATTATTTAAAAGGTGTGAAGTCAACTTTCTTAAGTTTAGATTTCTTTTTAAAGAGTTCTTGTATTTGTACATTTTTTTATTATTTTGTAATAGAAAGGTGTCTCTAATTAAACTCCTCCCATTCATTGTATTCAGGAAGGTATGAGAAACTTACTAAATTTAGAACAAATTTATATATTTATGTATCCTTCTGTATTTATTTTGATTGTGATTGGCTTGAAATGTATCGGGGATATTCTTACTTTATATGAAACTCTATGTAATTCATTTTTAGCTTGATTTTTATCCATTACTTCTTAAAGGCAACTTGTGTACCCTGCTTACGTTTGGCATATGATCATTTTTACGACGATACTGAAAGTTTGTCTGTTGCTTTAAATATTGCTCACCTGTGGTTTAACCTGTTTGTTAATAGTGTTAAATTCTTTTCAATTTGTTTATTGAATATATTTCTTGTGTTCGATATATTACGAAATATTTAAATTTTGTGTAATTTAGCGTCCAATATTTTTATTATTATTTTAAAAAGTCATTAAATATTTTATATGGTTGTTTATGTGGAGGAAAGCTGTCCAATCTTTGATGTCACCTGTCTTTGAGGTAACAGTAAGTGCAACATTGTAAATTTGGTATTTTTGATTTTGCATTTGAATTTCACATTTAAGATTTTAAAAGTAAAGTTAAAGTTTGAACTTAGTAATATTTTTTTTTTTTGGTTATAAAGTAATTTTTTTATTTTTTTATTTAATCTTTTAAAGCATTTATTAACTATTTATTTGTGATATCCTTTTCAAATAAGTTCAGTTGGTTAATATTTTTTGTTACCCGATTAAAATATTAGGATTGGAGCTAATATAGCTATATATATCTTATCTTTAACTTTTGATTGCCATCTTTATATTTATCTTATAAGTCTCTTCGGTATAATATTTGTTAATTTATTATATCGTCGGGAATATAATATCTGATCCTAGAATAGTACATTTTTCTAAGCAATTAAATTATTGTTAAGATATTATTTTTACTATATTTTAGTCTGATCCATTATTAATATATTTTGTCATATATTTTTTTTTTGGGGTGTCTTTTCTTAAGTTCTTTTTTTTTATAATATAGTAATATATTATAAAATTAGGTTCATAATATCAGGCATATTTTATTTATTTATGTGTTGAATCATTTATAAAAGTATCTTCTATATATCTAGAATAAAGAAAATTATTTTTTCTTTATCTATTTCTTCTTAAATTTTGGCGTTTTAATGTTTTCAATTTTTAATTATTTGCCACTTTTTTTTAACCCTTTCGATCACGAATTATTTTTCGTTATGCAATTCGATTTTTTTTGACATATTCTTACTAAATAGGGTCTAATAAAGGTATAAATGAGTTTTCAAAAAAAATTTTTATGTAGTTATGAAATTAAAGCATGATGTAAATTTGCATCATTGTGACTTTTTGGTTGTAAAAAAATAAAAAAATAAAAAAAACTCTATGGTAGAAAATAAGTTTTTTAATGTTTACTAAATACATATGATGAGGATTTTAGTTGAAACTTTTACCATCCAGAATCCTAAGCTTAGTTTTAGTTTGATTTTTATATTCTTTTAAACATTATTTAATGTCCTCTAGGATTTTAGATTTAGTGTTCTTTTTATTTAACATTGTAATATGAAGTTTATTTTATCTTTTTACAAAATATCTACCCGCAAGCTAGTTTTTATCCTTCAAAAAAATTAAATTTTATTGAGATCATATCTCTCTCTCTATTATTTATGAAATTCTCTAAAGCAATTTCTCTCTTTATTTAGGCAGAGAGAAGCATTACATTTTTCACATATAATATGACTGTAGTGTTTTAAGCCACAACTTTTATATTTACAACGTAATCGTTCAGCACTGTATGTAGGAAAATGACCTATACCATCCAAACGGACATCATTTATTGGACGATATTGGGGAGTAGTCCTTGGTCTTCCAGGTGGAGTAGACAAAAGTGGATTATGTCCAGACTTTATAAGAGCCTCACTGATTTCTAGTCTGAAATCCAAGAGAGTCATTTGTTGTTTCAATGGAAAACCTTTTGACTTACAATCTCTCTTATAATGCAGCCACGACGTTACGACAGCTAAATCAACAAAGTGAAAGATTACTCGTAAGGTCCATTTTCTTGATTTCAGATGAATTCTATATAATGACATTAGGAAATCCAGCTTATCCACTCCACCCATGCTTTTATTATAATTCATCACTGGCGAGGGACATTCAATTTCAGTTTTGGCTTTTGCTTCTTTGTTCCATCGAGGTACTTTCCCAGTTGGTTCTTTCCAATCATAAGCTGATGAAATCATAGTAACAATAGAGTTGTCATTCCACTTGAAAAGGCACATTGATAAATCTTTCGTTGAGCAGCCTTCCATTGTACCTCTTGGTTTTTTCTTGAATAAATTAGGTGGAGTTAGTGGTAACTGACCACCAACTCTATTTGTCCAGACAGTTCCTGTGTAAAAGATTCCATAATACAACAAATGATCTACTAATGCGGGTGATGTGAAATAGTTATCACAGAATAGCCTGTAGTCGGAAAAAGGTTCAAGACAATTTTCAACTAGTGTCATTACAACAGCTCCTGACTGCCCTAATTCATTATATTCCTCAGGAAGGCCTGTTGATCGTCCTTGGTATGGAATGAAGCTGTAGGGAATTCCTGACTCACCACAGAGAAAAAACATTTTAATTCCCCATGGATTAGGTTTTCCCTTCATGTATTGCTTCATGGCCAAATGTCCTTTGAAGGGAATCATCTGCTCATCTACACAAACTTTTCTTTCTAAAGGAGGATTCTGTAACAAAACGTTGTTGAAAGCATCAAAAATGGGTTGGACTTTCCAGAACTTGTTATTATCTTTTTGGTCGTGTTGTAAATTATCGACACAGTGAAGGTTTTGACGCAAAGTAACAAACCTATTGAAGGTCATAGCATCAGCAATTAATGGTACCTCCAGCACGTTTGACTATTCAGTAGAGGCGTAATATTTGGAAAATTTAATCAAAAGATGAACAATTGTTAATAATAAACATGCAATTCTCTACTCACTGAAGTTGTGTTGAATTGAGCAAAGTTTGAAAATTTAGTACTTTACCGGTGGCTTGCATATGATAAATGTTACTTTTGAAACTGATGATCCTCAATTATCTAAAAATTTTGGGAAAAAATTGGCTGAAATATTTGAAAATGGGAACTCAAAGTGCGTTAAATAAGTTAGGAATAAAAGAAGCAACTGAAGACGATTTCAAGATACTGCTGGATTGGCGTTTGTTCAAGACGAGGCTTGTACATACAGTTTTGCGTATGAACCACGTTCAGAAACTCATTTTATCTATGGTTAGTCTTGAATTTTTTTTAAAGCCACAGCGAGGTAGTATTTATCTTGATCTTCACATTGTAAGTATAAAATTGCTTGTATTTGAAGTTGGAATCGTGTAAAATTCATACATTCACCACGTAAAGTGAAACCACTGAACGCTTCTGTTAGAATCCTGCGATAATCTACATCGTCTTGGGACGACAATTCGAATCATATGTCGGAGGAGTTTCCATAAATCTTCTCTGTTAAGCATCATCTCATAACACATTGTTGTAGGAATAATAACTGATATGCCTCACGTTTTTGAATGTGACATGGCTAATCTGAAACACCCAGCTTCAATATATATAAATATATATATATACTAATATATATATATTATACTAGTATATCATTAAAAACTAATATATATTCCTGCTATATATATATATTTACTATACTATACTATAGTATTCGCTATGATATTATTATTATTATATTATAAATATAAAATATATTTAGTAATATATTAGTTATAATTATATGACTCCTTAAAAATCAAAAATTGATACGGTGCATTTTTTTTCAAAAAAATTTCAACTACAAAATTTTTAATTATTTTAAAATATGTAAATAATATTGATCAAAATATAATGTTTTTTTTTATAACACAAAACCTTATAGATATTTTCACTATCCATATTACGTACCTTTTAAGCTATGTTACATCGAACCTAAATTATAGAACATTTGCAGACAAGGATAGAGTATATTTCACACAGAATTGAACATTGTGAAATTTGAGGCCACGCCGATAATGACGTCACTTGAAAAACAGAAGATTCATTGAGTATTGGTGTCTACACATTGCGGATTCATTTGTAGGAAGCATAAAACAAGTTGAAATAGTGCTAAGTTTCAAAATTTTAACAGCCATTAATTTATAAAATGAATATCTAATATTTGATGCTAAAGGATAACTGAATCGAATATGACTAGGGTTACAAAATCAGATCTCCAACAAATAAATATGCTCTGGATCCGTCCCCCATATTAATTTTTCTGCGATTTCCTCAAATTGTATTGCTTGAACTAGATCATTTTGCAGTTATTCCAGAAAATTGTGTTACGTAATCATATATGTTACCAGTTGGCTATCATATGCAATAGGTACAACAACTTTAGAGATGTGAATAAGAGTCCACTCTTGGCAATCTCGATGGAAACTAATCACTAGATGTAAACCCGTATCTGTGTCTACACACAAAAAACTCTGATATGGTTAGTTCTGCTCGTAAAGGTCTGTTGAAGATAACCCTCAGCAAAGCGCGTGTTAAATTCCTACGGAATTTTATTATACATTTTTCTGAAAAATATGTAATAGATTGTGCATGGTTCTCTCTGGTCATAAACTACTTATTAAAAACAGCTATTTCGTGTTTATCGAATAATTTAGTGAGATCTGAAAAGACTCTGCGACATCGTAACACGTTTGGTTTGTACGTCTATAGAGAATGTCTCGATAAAAAATAAACTGTTTCATAGAAAAATAAATTCCGTCTATAGACTGGATCACTATTAACTTGTTGAAAGGTTTTCTCTGCGGCTCGGGGCTTTGCAATCTGTGTCGCCGATTTGAAAATTGTTACATGATGTGGTCTCATACATCTATTATTGATAAAGGAGATGGGCCTTTCTCCCGTCCGATTTACACGGAAAGCCAGTATTGAAGCGTCGAAGAGATAAATATAGGAAGACGAAGATGGGATAAAGTCGTTATAAGATGTTATATATAGAAGAATGTTTTGTATGAGTATACTGATCATTTCTTTTTGTAAAAAGCCTCGTTCTGAAGAATAAATTTAAAAAGAATTAGTATTTAAAAGTTGCTTTGTAGTTTTATTTATTCATTAAATATAATGATTTAATTAATTAACAATTATTATTGATATTTAATTATTGACTGCATTATATTATTATATATTATTATGTATTATAATTATTATTATTAGGATAATTCAGCATCATCTTTTGTGTGTTAATTTAAAGATTTTAGTTTTATCTTCCAATCCCTAAAGATAAATTTTTCTTCTGATTTTTCATTTTAAATTTCCTTAAGTATATTGATATTAAGCTAGAGAATAAATTTGTAAATATGTGAACTTTACAGTAGCTCTTATATTTATTATTGGAGATCGTACTAGACCGGTAATTTCGTGCCGTGTGAATACTCAGAGACATTCTTTACAGCAGTTTAGGATTTCTATTACAGAATTGAAGTGAATTATTTGTATCCAGCAAACTAGGATTTAAAAAATTAAAATTACAAATTAGATTCTAGATTTTATTATTTCAATGATTAATCATTTAACTTAAGGGACAAACGTTGAACTTTATGTTAAAGATCTTAAGGTATAGGTAGATGTTTTATGGTAGATAAGCCTGAGCTATTTTCAGTTTTTGCGGTCCGCATTAAATGAAAAGTGTAAAATTGCTTTAAAATGTCTATTTGGTGAATATCACGACCTTCACAGCTTGTGTTCTTGTTATGGTTAGTGATAAATGGTTCCGTATAAATTATTTATCTCGGGTTTAAAGCGGTTGCTGAGTATTACCTATGCTATTACATACCAATTTAATTCTGTTAATCTATTAGTCGTCGACGTACAGTCAGACTCGGCGACATTGTGATATTTGGGTACAGCGACATGGTATTAATACTGAGAAAGTGTATATCCTTAGTTGTGAGCCAACGGCAGGTCCGATAGAAAGTTTTTCTTGTTTTTGCGGTGGGTAGTAAAGATTTATAACAAATCTGATTTTTGTTGAATTAAAACTTGTAGATGTTTATGGGACGGAGACCCGGTCAGGACGTATCTCAATAATAAACTATACAATAAAATCGGCCTCTGTTCGCATACTCTTCACTGATAGTTGTAAATGTAAACATTACTAGTTTGTAGATAATATTCTATTTGCTCGAGCAATTATAAATTGAACATTCAGTCACAAGAAAACATTATTTCGTTAATATTGGAAACTTTAAATACTTAAAAACTTATATTATTATTGATTCCATTAAATTATATATTAATTATTAATTATTATTATTAATTATTATTATTTTATTGATTATTTATCTATTATTATTTATTATTATTATTGATTATTTTATTATTATTATTATTTATTATTTAATTAGTTATTTATTATTTATTTTATTATTTATTATCATTATTATTATTATTGTAAATCGGGCAATCAAAATTTTCTACGGTGTACGTAATATATAATACGGAATATTATATGTGATGAATAAATACAATACAATCAAATTAAAACTTATAAAAAATATTTAATCAATGCTGATTGCGTATAGGTATATATATATACTATAGTATATATATGTATATATATTATATATATATATATATATATATATTACTATTATATATATATATATACCTATATATATATATATATACTATATATTTCAAATAATATATATATATATAGCTATTATTTATAGTAGTATTTATTTGCTGTTTCGTATTTAGCTATTTATATTAAGTATGCAAATAAATTAAATTAAAAAATAAAGCTTATTATATTAGCTATTATTATATATAATATTATAAATATATAATATATTACTTAATATCATATATATATATAATTATACTAAATATATAGAAATGTATGTATATTATTACTTATTGCTAGAGTTGGTCATCCGAATAAATACATATAAGATATCTTTTCAAAAAAGTATATAGCTCCGTTACTAACGGCAAAATGTAATTAACACGCTTTGTCGTTAATTGCCGTTTTATAGGAAACGAAAAGTAACGAAGTGCCGCGTTCTCTCGTCTTTTTTTAAAGCTTACTTATTGAGTAGAAACATTTATATATTAGACGGTTATCTTTAGGGCTTCAATATTATTTGTCTTGTGGTATATTAAAATTTTCAACATTATCATTATATATTTTATTGAAGAGCATATCCTCTTAATAGAACCCTATCACACTGAAGACTTAAGTCATTTTATATTTATTTTTAGACACACGAGATTTAATTGCACCAGCCGCCTTCCTGCCAATCAAATTTTCCTACTACAAACCAATGTTGTATTATCCGTTCCCTTTTCAATCCAACATATAGTCCTAAATATTTAAACATTCAGAACATTGTTCCAGATGACTGCTTAACATTACAAAAATAACTTCAACATGATTCTAGTGCTCTTTTGTTACCGGGAGTGTCTTCATCTCAAATCCTATATCAACTCGTTACTCTAGTCTGATACGTCCTTACTTTCAAACTTATATCCTCTTTTACACAGGTTGGCAATCTCTCTAAACCAATAGACCTCTAACACTCTCTCAGTTTGGCCACAACAGCGAAAAAAGCCCGACAGATCTTATCCATTAAGCGCGCATATAATCTCAAATATTATCAATAAATATGATTACATTAGTATATATATACTATAACACGTTAAATAGGTACCATATTATATTATCATTTAATGTATATGTATTAATCATTAACCTATTCAACTAACTTTAGCGAGGAGTTAAAAAGTTCCTAATCCCTATAAAGTTACATTAAATAGTATAATATATATATTAATATTAACTAAATATTATAAATATATACGTATATATTATCATAAAATATATATAATATTTATTACTCTCCATTATCTAGTAATATATAAGACGGGTGATCGACTTGTGCTAAGTTTGTTGACTTCTAAATTATGCTAATGAGCGAAGCACCACTATTACTAAAAAAGATGGATTCTACCTCATCCTAATAAGCTACATCGGAAAGGATCAGGATTGTGTGATTTAAACCAAGCAATATTATTAAAAACTATAAGAATTTATCATAAAGCAACGATAGTATTAGTAGTTCAATGAAAGATAATAAGAAATCAGTAGACAGAAAGTCACTGCTGTTGAAGTATACTCTCTCTCGTAAGTGCGGGCATTCAAAGTGATAGTCTCACGGAGGACTTTCAGCCGCTTGTTTACAAAAACTTTTCCTTGCCCGGAAAAAACATCTTTCTTCTTGGAGAGAGCTCTTATGCCACTCAAGAGATTTTAGGACGTCGCGGACTTTCCATAAAATTTACTCCGCTTGACCGAAAGTTGTGTTTTGAAGATTTTGGAGGAAAATTATTTAAATTATCAAAGCTCGGAGATTGTAGTTATTCTTTGAAGTGTTATATATTAAAATACTGACTGGATATCCGAGTATCCTTACATAAAAGTGACGAGTAGTTTGATAATAGTATATTAATATATCCTAATTTTCCGACATTATGATAATAACCTGAGAATATTTGCATGTACTAAAATGGCGACACAATCTTATGTCCTTGAATATAATAGTCACGCCTACACATATGAAAATTAATTATAGATATATTAGATGTCGATAATAAGCAAAATATGTGTATAAAATTGGATGTTTGATACGCGAGTCAGTGATCATCATTTAGGTAATAAGGTTAATTACACTAGATTACTCTACATAACTATAATTCATAAGTAACAAATAATATTTCTAGCGAGCAATTTACAAGGGAATGTTTAACGAACACTATCGGAACGGCCGACAGATTTCTCGCGAAGGATTAGATAAATCATTCTGGCGACTACAAGCAAGTAATTTTAAACTTACAACAGGATTAGCGTTTAATACTTAAATACGGGGAAGTTCACACAATTTCTGTAACTCCAGTGAATTCTATCTAATCAGCTTAGTTACCGCATTAGCTATTGCAGTAACACTGAGTTTAAAGATAGGCAGTCTAAATTTGAGGTCATTGACATGTGGAATATATTAGTGGTTGAGTTTTAATATTTTGATTTTCGTAGATTGTAGACGTGAGCTTGTGCATGATACCGGGAAACTCATTGCAAAGCGTAAAGTAGATAAACCTGTATAGAAAAACCGGGAGCTTTTTAGTGTCAGTCTATAAAATATTTTAAGGACTAACTGACTCTTATACGGTTTAGACATATGCGAGATTAGTATCACAAAAGGGTTAAAGTCAGTTAGTAGTAATTCGTATTATTATTATAAAGATATACTTTAATTTTTATAACATTACGGCGGAGATATATGATAAACTAGATATTATGATAAATTAGATGTTATGATAAGTTAAATATTACAGATGCATATTTACCTCGGAAAACAGCAGATTAAAACAAATGAAACAGCAATATTAACAATAATAGTTATATAAAAAGTAAATTAATAATTAAAAGTATACGATCTATTATATATATAGTTATAATTTCCTGAATTGTAAATATGTACAAAGTTTGTAAATACTTTAAAATTAAGACGCAGGCTTAAATAACAATTTATTATTTGACATGAGGGATGAATTAGCTGATTGCAATTAAGTATTTTAGTAATAATACAGTTTAAATTTAGGGATTACGTACAAGGAAAATAATCAGAAACAACAAGATTACAATTAATCTAAAATATGATTCTCGTAGAAAGGATGAAGTATATTATATAGCGGCAACTTGCCCATTTAACAGGAATAAACAAATAAAAGAATAAATATTAGAGAATTTAATTTATTCAATAATAATAATAAGTAGATTAATATAGATATTAATGTATATTAATATTATATATATAATATGAAGATTAGAATATAATAATATAAGTACTGAAATTCCACTAATCACTAATATAATTCTATTATAATATAATATGACATATATCAATTATTAAATATAATTAATATAATAATAATTTTATAATATAACTCTAGATTATAATAAATAATACTATAATTAATACTTTTAGATATATCAGTAATATAGATATAAATATAATATATGATATGATATGTTAAAATAAGTTAATAATAGATGTGATAAAAATAGATGGTAGTCTAACATATATGGCATATCCGAAGGCAAATATACTACTACAGTGAAAACATTAACAGACAATCATGACACCACTGCATACTCACAATATCTTTCCCTTTCAAGTAATGTAAATTAATAAAAAATTACATTATGCTATCTAATAATATATCTAATATTCATTCTGTATGCCGTCTTATAACATCATTATTGAATAACTGATGAATAAAATAGATAATAATGGAATAATAATGAATAATATATAATATTGAGAAGTAATTGATTATTGATTAACAAATGTAATAAAGATTAAATGTGGTTTTAAATAGAATAGGCTAATATTGTCACACAAAATGGGTAGCAGATAAGAAATCTGAAAGTATTATAATTAATAAAACAGTATTCATAATATAAATACAATAAAATAATAATAATAAATACTGAGTAAAAATTATATTACATAAAATTATATATGCTGTATGTAGATGATTTACTTAGTTTACATAAGCTAATTATAATTAACATAATTTAATTTAATTCGATTTAATTTCTAAAATAAATATGGTAATAATAATATAAAATTTAACATAAATTAAAGTATATTATAATTAAAAATAATAAAAAATAATATATAATAATATTGAATAATATTATTAATATATAATAATTTAATATAATTAATATCAAATATAATAAATAAATGAATGAGATAATTAGAAAACAAGTAATGTATTATTATTATGAATAATTAATAAATAAATAAATAATTAGACATAATTTTATAGTAATAAATTTAGTATATATATAAATCATAGTAATAATAATTAATCAGTCAAATAGTAATTAAATGGTACTATAATAAATAATACTTTTAAATAATATTTGATACTGTAAATCACATATATTATTATGAAAAATAAGTAATAATAATAGTATAATAACTAATATATTTAATATTAATAATAATAGGATAATTAAAAGATCTAAGATTATATATTAGTAATATTAATAATTAATAAATAAATTTCATAATGTTAATAGAATATAATAATTATTAATAATAATAGATAATAATAATAATATATAATAACTGACCATTAATTTAGTAGACGCACATACTAGCGGGAACTATAAATCACACCAATTATTCACATCATAATTACATTTCTTGCAATATCCTGTCGCTATGGACTTCATTATTGGCGACAAGTCACCTATATTATGGAAACTTTCACACTAGGTTAAATATTTATTAAGACATAATTATCGCTTGTAATGGCTAAACAGGAAGGAAGATAGTATAAAGATTGAAGTTAAAGTCACTCAAAAAAAGGACAAAAATGTTTGTCAACCAGTACTTCTTTATACGTAACCACGCCACCACCTGTATATATAAATAATACCTATATGATATTTCAATAAACATTATAAGGCAAATCACAATAATCAGCACCTACTCACTAAGCTAGCCGGTACTGAGCTTAAATTACTATTATTCACTCACAGGTCCCTTACACACACCTAACACTAATACATATTTGTGACCAAACACAATCACCCTGCACTTCCTCAACCATCTACCTTTATTATTGAAGCTCAACATATACATAAAACGTACTCTATTATTATGCCACACTCTATATATTTAACAAACTTCTTTTTTATTGTTTATAAGTGAATAGATTCATTAGATAATTGATACACTCTTGAAGTTCGAGACAGGATTTTTAGTTTGTGTTCGGAGATTACACGTGCGAGAATTTTGAAAGGTTAACTAGCAGGTAGCTTCATATAACAAAAACAATTTAGTATTTTTTCGTGAAAACTTAACAAAATCCTCAATTAAATGTGATAACATGTAAACTTACCTAAATAGGAACAGGCACTTTATCGCCAGATTACTGTGAAAGGCATTAAAATGTTTGTTGGCATTACAATTATTTGAGATATTTATTATAGAAATTTGAGTATTAAAATGATATCTATATCTTATTATCTAGTAAACGGAGTAAAATTTAATTACTTATGTCATGTAAAGTTTGAATAGTGACTTACTTTTTTTTTATTTGATCTTTTATTCCTGTGAAAATGAAATAATAGCTTTGATTATCTATTTCTACTATTAATTTTTATATTTTACTGTTATAATAAGCTTAAATACTCATAGAAAATTCAATTTATTAAATTGTTGATATAATTGTTATAAATCATTAATCAATATTACTAAAATCTACTATAATATAAACTATACATCATTTATTAATTAGTTATTGGAAATATGAAATGAAAAGTTAATTTGATATTAACTATACATCATTAACTCATTTAATGAAAACTTATTATGTTTATTATATTGAAAATTTGGTCCCTTTTCTACATTTTAAACAAAAATAACACATTTTACTTAATTTTAACATAAAATAAGTTTATAATAGTACGATGCAATCTCAATGCTTCATCATTAAATGTAAAGAATATAAAACTAATTCCACTATTTATAATATCAAACAATTATACATTACCCGCTTAAAGAGTTGACTATATAGTCTAAAAGTTTCTTAATTAAGCTTATATGGATTAATTAAGAGTTACTTTCAACGTAGTGATTTGTGTATTCTTTTATAATTTAATAATAAAGTATCGGTATAGTTAAAGTATCGGCATCTAAAAAAATAGAGTATGGATATTGGCCTCTTTTCTGGTATTAGGAATAGCATCTCTTTAAACTATAATATATATACAAGTATATATAGACGTCATTGATAATTTATTATCTATATAATAATATAATTAATTATAATAGTAATTATATAATATATATTAATATATCTATATAATAATATAAATTTAAATTATATAATTAATTATATAATTTTTTAATTAAGAAGCGTCTGAAAAACCCAATGAGCTAAATGTAGAGTATAAATATAATAACATACATTAGTAAATTAGGTCAAAGCGCACTTACTTCATGTTATGAAGATGCGCCTCTAGACAATACATTTTGAGTGCGGAAAATCAAATTAAATTATAATTTTAATCGTTAAATTGTTAAAAAAGCGTTTAATTTTATGGGAGTACAATCCTTAAAGTAATTATTTATATTTTTTGTAA
The DNA here is from genome assembly GCA_015478945.1 of Trachelipus rathkii. Taxonomy (NCBI): domain Eukaryota; kingdom Metazoa; phylum Arthropoda; class Malacostraca; order Isopoda; family Trachelipodidae; genus Trachelipus; species Trachelipus rathkii. The sequence continues at coordinate 24,168 of JABUQX010033220.1, forward strand.
GGTAAAACTTACTTATTACTACACCTAAATATAATATGAGCTTTACACTATATATAAAGTCGGAATCCTATTGAATAGGATTAAAACGGAGATTGACAATACGCAACGTTATCATAATAAAGATAGTATAAATAAATTAATTAAAACACAATATGTATTACTACGTTTCTAAAGAATAAAAACTTATTCTAATATTAAAAATTAACAAGCATCAATAAGAAATGAAAGAGCAATGATAATAAGTACACTTTTAATATTAATAATATAAGTAGATAAATACAGAATAGTTTATACTATTATATATATATTTATATATTAATATGTATATAATATATTAAATATATTATAGTATAATATATATATATTAATTAATATTATTAATATATATTATGTATAATATATTAAGTAATATAATTATTGATATATATATAATTAAAGACATTTAGCTTATTTTTTTTTTAACCTTATATTACACAGCAATGAAAAACTAGTTATCGTTTTTAGTATCAATTGGAGGAGATGTCACTTTTAGTTTTAGTAGATTTTTCAAAATCTTATGAATTATGTTCTTTTTTGATCGGACAAAACGACCTAAGTCACATATAGCACTCAATCTCTTCGCAAACAGATGCTGGTGAGGAATTTATTTTATTTAAGTTGGAAAATTTTTCTAATATTCAATCTTCCATGTTTTGTGTTGAAACACCTCTGAATAAATTAAATTAAAAAATTTAATTAAGTTAGGAGCTTTTGCGCATTATCTTCTATCTGTTGACGTGTAATCTTGCCAGCCTCTATCCTAGCTTTATATAATATAGAATATACTGTATATATTTTATTATAATAGTTAGCCTATTTATAAAAAATAACCTTATAAATTATAGTAAATTATCTAGTATTATACCGACTAGCTTATTTCAAATATTGCTAATATGAGGACTACTAGGTTAAAATGAATTATATCAGGTCACACATATACCTTATATGATTATATTAATTGTCACCTCGCTGGGCGTCCTCATTAGTACTTGGGACGAATACCAGTCATATATCCAGAAAAAATGAAAAGACAACCCTCCACAATGCAGTGAGTGGAGGAGGAAGAATTGTTTACACAATAGGTCGGGAATCAATCTTATCGGATGGTAGCATTTATGGATAATGTAGATAACGTGTCCTCTCATGGTCAAAGGGAACTAGTGATAGAGGTTCCAATAGGAGAAACGGATCTCTCTTGCCTTGCTCAAGACGACGTTACCCTTCTCCCCCCGGCTCTGAATCAACAGCTATCTTTAGATTTAGTAGTCCAATGATGGCGTGATTTTGGAGCCTCTTATAGATTAGCGGTGAGAAATCAATACTCGTCTTTCACTAAAGCTCTTTGCAACAAGGTTTGATGTGAAGATGACACGTGGATCATATGAAACATCTGGGATAAACTCTGAGTGATATGTAAATAGCGTTTACTTGGCGAAAATGTTCGCTGCCTTTTGTGAAAGGAGATGTCTGTAAGGGCGGCAGAGGAGGATACAGATTACATATTGCAATTAGAGGCTAATTTTGTTGGCGGTTGTTGGGTGTAGTCAATGCCTCGCTCAGATATGATAGCTATGAATATGTTTTGATAGAAGGGGTTATGTGAGATTAGTGGGGTGTACCGTGGATGGTTCCTAAACAATAAAATGAGTTTTACGACCAAATGACCATGAGAAATATGAAGACGCTATCAGATGGTACGCGAAAACACGAGCGAGAGCCGCACCACCGCGCCAAACACTACGCGCCATTCAAAAATTACCAAAGAGGGTTTCTACTAGGAGGTTGAAAAACAAACTGTTAGAATGTGGTATTGCACTAATGAATAAATAGGAAGCGGCATTTTATTAATATAAAAATTAATCCAGGGAAATAAAAAAATTATTTTATCTAGTTATATAACAATCTCACTCTCACTTTGACTTTATTCGTTATAAAACCATCGGGTGATGGAGCAGCGAAAACTAATAACCATAACCTTAATATAATAAAATTTTTTTTTGGTATCTTAGTATAATGCTAGTACAGCTACCCCAC
>JABUQX010033222.1:0-5000 GCA_015478945.1 Trachelipus rathkii
ATTTTGCATGATTTGGATATATATACATAGTTGTATATGTGGTGATTATATTGTGTGTTCGTCGCATAACCATTCTTAAACACTCGTAATTTGCTTCACCCCTAGTGTTTTGCTTTAAATACGTCAATTTATACGCTATAGTGATATCTGAGTAACTCTGGCTCTAATCCTACATTTAGTTTTTAAATTATATTAATACTTTCTCACCTGTAGTTCAAACTTTATTAAAGACATCTTTTTGCACTTTAATCTGTCTAGCGTAAGAACTCAGAGTAGTTTCCACGCTAACTACCCTGGGAATGACTAAAACTTTTACACTAAGAACGCTACGGTGACTTCCGAAAAGATGGTAAGGTTGCTGTTATCGTCGATGGGATGAGCAGGTTCATTCTGTCTTAAAAATTTTTTTCCTCCTCTAAATTTATTGTTCGGTTAAATTTGTTATATCATAGCCTATGTAACCCTAAGTATTCTATAGCCTGATATTAATTATAGCCTATGTAATCGAGTTTTGAAATGCTGCTCAGAAGGCATACAACTCGTTGTTTCAAGGAGTATGCTTCGGAGCTGGGCCAGTTTTCTTTTGGTTCTCTTTACCACAGTTATCATAATGTTAATAAATTTTCTGTTTGAAGAGTGTGAATATATGGAAAAAACAAATATCAATATTATAGGCACTAATTGCAACTATTACTGCCATATATTATAAACATTTTTCATGCTGTACGATAACTAATTTTGTAAATCACAAGAATGAAGTTAAAATTATTGTAACAGTACGATTCCAGAGACTTTTTTTTTTTTTTTTTAGAGAAAAAAAAAAAAAAAAATATATATATATATATATATATATATATATATATATATATATATATATATATATATATATATATATATATATATATATATATATATATATATATATATATATATATATATAATATATATATATATAATATATATATATAATATATATATATATATATATATATATATATATATATATTATTTATTCGGATTGTTTTTAAATATTCGCATTGACTTTCGCAAATATTAAAAATAAATTATTTGCATTCGCACGCGGACACTCGGAATGTGAATAGAAATTGTTCTGATGGGACTTGTTAGAAAATTTAGCAACTTTTTGTGAGAAATTGATTAGAATGAGTTGACTAATGCCGTCTCAAGGTAGTTGACAGTAATTTAGTCACATCAAAATCTAAGTAATATTAATTATTGGTAGGCCTCGTCTTGTGAGTATTTTTCGTTCGAAATCAACTGATGAAGCAATTCCGTTATGACATCCTTATCCAGTGTGGTTTGGGATTACTTCGATATTGTTTTCCATGACATCACAAACCGTACACTTTGCAATCGTAATTATTCTCGGAATGGAAGAATGATATCTGGGTTAAGAACTATCTAAGCAGCAAACACAAGAAAAATGTAGAAAGGAAAATGAGTAAAAGAGTAAAGGATCTCCAATTCCAAGTTTAAGAACGAAGCAGATACTCTCGAAACTAATATTAAAAATACAAATATATGGCACACTGAAACGAAAAATCATAAAGGATGGATATAGTAAATTTACAGAAGTTATAGTAATGGACGATCTTCTGTTTCGTCACGTTGAAATTTTTGGCTTTGTACGGCTAACGAAAGTATCGGTCTCTTCAACACACTACTCAAAAAAATACTACGGAGATATTATTTGAAAGATAATGTATGACAGTGTTAAAACTAAAGTTTCGGAATTAATAACCTCTATCAAACAATCACCCAAGTTAGCTTTATCCTCCGACGAATGGTCAGATACTCAATCAGCAGTTTCTTTGTATTCTCTAAGTAGTCATGCCGTTGACAATTATTTCAAAGGCCAAATTTTGTGTCCTGCTCTGAACCTTTCACTGAACGTCATACAGGTGAATATCTCAATGGCGTATTTAATGGAATGTTGACGAAATGGAACCTATCCCCAAATGATGTTCATTGTGTCATGAGAGATTCTGGTGCCAATATAAAGAAAATTGTTTCTTTTTTGAGTGAAAAACACAAACTCCGTCAGCCACCAACATTAGAATGTTGTGACATCTCAAACAACAATCAGTCACCAAAATCCTCTCAAAATGTAGATCAATTGCGGCACACTTTAATCATTCGACTATGGCTCAATAAGAACTAAAGAAAATACAGGCCAGAATTAATGTAGTTCCCTAACTTTCAGTTATACATGACGTTACTCTGGCAAATTATTTTAAGGTTGCAAGAACTTAATGAATGCTCTCTGCCCAGTACGGTAGCTTCTGATGATAAAATAAATTCTTTCCAATTCCATGACAATTCTTATTTTAACCAATTGTATCATTGTACTCCATCAAGTTGAGATATCTATATGATAATCAGCAAAACACTAGTTTGTTATCCTCTTGTAATAACTCTGAAGAGAGTATTGATATCCTCAGACAATGACAGTCAAGGAATAAAAATGATGAGAGAGACGATATTGATATCTTTTCTCCTTTAAATTTATGGTTCGGTTACAATTGTTATTGTACCATTAATGATGGAGAAAATTAACATCTTAAATGGAAAACTATCTGTTTACCTATCACTTGTTAATTCTGATAAACCTTGGAACATGAATATCAGACGTGCTAAGCGTGTTTGCACAAATCGTAAATGATCCTACAATCGTTAGTTTTCTTGCTTAAAAAAAAAACTTTTGTAAACCAGCATTTCATACTCTTATTTACTCTGATGAATCTGTAGCTAATACACCTACTGAAGGGGCATATATATATATATATATATATATATTTTACATGATACTATATATATATATATTATATATATATATATATATTATATATATATATATATATATATATATATATATATAAATTATGTATATATTATATATATATATATATATATATATATTGCATATATATATAGTATGATATATATATATAAGGGTGTATCGCTAATATTGCGAAAAAAATTAATATGATATTCCTTGCATAAATATAAAATAATATGTGTCAATAAACAATTTCTCCGAAACGCCTCGTTTCCAAGATACAAGGTGGTGAAACTTATGTGGGACATATCTGATATGTTCCATTGCCCATCGCTTTAATAATCTCAACCTTTAATAATAAGCACAAATATACCGTAGGAAAAGTTACCTACCTGTTATTTACTAGTTTCGTATTTCACTTCAGTTATACATATACTAGTCCGTGTCGCGTCAAGTTCTGTGTTCAAGTGTTGCTCATATTTTCAAAATGAATTACACAAATAGTGAAATGTGCGATATGCATTTTGTTTACGGTCGTACGAACGGTAATTCATTAGCAGCCATGCTTCTCTATGAAGAAATGTACCCTAATCGTGTCATCCCGCATCATACTATGTTTGCACGTCTCCATCAACGTCTTAGAGAAACATGAAGTTTTAAAAAACTTACTAATGGAAACGGGCGACCTCGCACAGTATCAACTCCAGATGTCGAAGAACAGGTTCTCTAAGAACTTGAGGACAGTCCTACAACAAGTACCAGAAAGATTGCTGCAACACTACATGTAATCCATGTTCGATCAGTTTTCAGGGAATTGAAAAATCAACTTCTGTACCCTTTTCACATCCAGCGAGTGCAGGCACTTGTACCAACAGTTTTCCTGCAAGAGTAGCTTTGTGTCGATGGATTTGCAACAGAAAATTGCAGACAATCTTCACCATTTAGCAGAAATATTGTTCACCGATGAGGCAAATTTTTCCAGAGACGCAATATCGAACTTCCACAACAATCACATATGGCTGATGAGAACCCACAGCAATAGTTGAAAGCCCGCCATCAACACCAGTTTTTAAATTGAATGTATGGGTCCGAATTGTTGGCAACCATTTGTAGGTCCATTTCTTTGTATCCAAGCGAGGCTTTACTGGAGACGTTTATCGTGCGCGATTTCTTGAACATGACTTGCTACACTACTGGAAGACGTCCATTAAAAATTAAGATCGAAAATGTATTTCATGCACGACGGCGCTCCAGCTCATTTCTGCTTAGTTGCTCGTAACTATTTGAACACTGTATATACACGTCGTTGGATAGGTCAAGGAGGTACAGAACCTTGGTCTCCGCGGTCTTCCAGACCTAAATGCATTGGATTTCTTCTTGTTGGGTCACCGCTGAAACATTTGGTTTTTATACAGCAAACAGTTGAAAAGTCCCGAAAGAAATTAAGGGCTTCGCATAATCGCAATCTTGTGACACAATTCGGCACACCCACGGTATATTTGAACGTGTCCGCCAATCAATGCGTCGCAGAATAGAGGCCTATATTGCCGCTGGGAGTGCTCATTTTCAAAATTTGTTATAACCTTAGTGCACTATTGCTTCGTACTATTTCTGTTGTATATTTTCTTCTGTGCAGTACTGTGTGTATTCTTATAATTAAAATAAATTGAATGAATGTTAATTACTTTCAATTTAGTTTTACTGTTTATTGTAACAATGTTTAAATAGGTTTCATCACCTTGTATCTTGGAAACGAGGCGTTTTCGGTGAAATGTTTATTGACACATATTATCTTATATTTATGCAAGGAAATATTCATATGAATTTTTTCGCATATTAACGATACACCATACTATATATATAATATATATATAATATATATATATATATATATAAACTATAATATTATATATATATATATATATATATATATATATATATATATATATACGATACTACCACTCACGAGCAATTATGTGATGAGAAAACCGGGTGTTTTAAAAACTACGCTTGAAGCATTCTTTTTTGGGAACGTGGATGGCCTAGTGGTTAGCAGCAATTCCGGTTATTCTTAACTCTGCGACGTGGAGTCCAATGTTCGAATCCCGCTGATGGAGAGTAAAATCTTCTGTGACTCATACATATAAAATGAATTTAAAATTCATTTAAAATGAATTCCCTTTTCAAAAGGAGTGGGAAA
>JABUQX010033222.1:10000-12500 GCA_015478945.1 Trachelipus rathkii
GAAAAGGTTTGAGAAAGTAAAACGTAGATAAGAGTAAGGTTGTGGTTGTGATGAGGACAGACCTCAGTGTGAAGTTATATTAGATGGTAAGCAGCTGAAAAAGTATATTTATTTAAATATTTAGGATATATGTTGAATGAAAAGGGAGCGGAAGATGCAGAGTGTATTAGGAAAATTGTGAATGGCACTAAGGTGGCTGGTGCAATTAAAAATTGTTGGTGGATGTAAAAGGACTAAGTGTTGAGTGCGCTATGGGTTCTTAGCTAGGGTATGTTGTAACCCCGTGGTTAAATGTATAGTAGTGGGGAATTTGTCTGGAAATAAGAGGTTAATAGATCTAAAATTACAATGTGTTCAGACTGGACAAATCTTAGTGGCGGTGTTAGGTGTGGGAAAAGAAAATAATAAATCGAGGAATGAACGTATTAGAAGAGTTGTTTGGTGTGGAAATTGGGGTAAATGAGAGAATATAATGAAAGTACGTTGAAATGGTTTTGGTCATGTGGAAAGGATGGATGACATACGGTGGTTAAACGGATGTATAGTGTAAGTGTGTTGGAATCGACGGGATTGGAGACAGAAGAAAAAGTGGATGGAGTCAGAAAAGGAATGCCTGGAAGAGAGAAATGGAGTTTGGCAGAGGCGAGAAGAAGAAAGGGGCATAACAGGAGTGAATGGTGGGTTTTGTGAGGAGGGTATGGTTGTAGCCCACCTGGGCCAGGAAATGAACCCTCCACATTGACAAGAGGTCATAGTTGTTGAGGGTCAATCGCGGTTCCGTGAAACCTCTAGGGTGGATTTTTCTGACTTCGACGAGTTCTCACTAAAAGGTATAAAGAAGGCGGTAAGGCTGGGCTTTCTTTCCTACTTGCTTTTTCATAATTCTCTAACTATTTTTTAAGGTTTCCGGTATATGTTACGCACCTTGCCTCCAGTCTTTGGGAGATAAGATGGGTGATGATGATGATGAATGGATATATATATATATATATATAATAGTATATATATATATAATATATACTATATATATATAAATATAATTATATATATATATATAATTATATTATATATATATATATATTATATATATATATATATATATATATATATATTGCAAGTTTAAAAGAGGATATTGTACTTGTACTTGATACTATGTACTTGTACTTGTACTTGTACTTGAACAAAATCTAGAGTAACTTGTACCTTGTACATTGTACTTGAACAATTCTAGGGTACTTGTACTTGTACTTGAATAATTCTAGAGTACATACCCCTGCACTAATATTATATATTATAATAATATATATAATATACTATTATATATATATATATAATATATTTATATATATATACATATATAATATATATATTATATTATATTATATAATATATATTATATATAATATAATATATATATATATATAAGGAAGGGAATGAGTTTTCCCATTCTGATGAGCGACTTGTGACATAGAGCTATGTTGAATTTTTTTGTGTGAGTACTAGAATACTGATTGTTAAATTTAAATTTGAGAACGGGCAAGGTATGTGTGATTGTGACATATGGTTCATCTGAGGGCGATGTTGAGAAGTGTATGACCTCTGGGATAATCTGAATGATGTCTTGGACGGGCTGAGTAGGGGCTTCAGATTGATTGTGTTGGGGGACTAGAATGGTTGAATAGGTGATCGTAAAAGGGATGGTATACAGGTTCCTTTGGGATTGCGAGAGAAAATGAGAATGATTGAAAGGCAATTGATTTCTGTGAGGAGAGACTTGTATGTAAGTAATACTTTCTTCAAATACAAGAGTATTCGTGAGGATACTAGGAAAGTCGGTTTAGGTAGAGATGATATCGAAGTGAACGATTTATTTTGTGTTGGTGAAGAAGGAGATGTTGAGGTACGGATGGATGTTAAATCAGTGGGGGGAGGGTTTGGGGATGGGTAGAGTATTTGTTGTTTTTTCTTGTAGTTCTGTATTTTTATGTTTTTTGTTTGCTTGTTTTTGTTTATTTGTGTATAGATTGGTTAGATGTTAGTGTTGTGTTTGTGCTATGTGGATGGAATGTAGGGGAAGAAGAGGTGAAGTGTATGAGTTTGGTGTAGAATCTTGAGAGGGTGGGTTGAGAGGAAAAAGGATGGGAGTGGGGAGAACTAAGAGTGAGAAGTTAAGCAAACAAGGGTATAATTAAAACTATGTGGATGCACTTGCAAAATAAATCATTTGAATGTGAACAAGATGAAACTGAACAAATCTTTAAGCAAATGAAGGAAGCCTTTGTCAGTAGTGCAAGATTAGTATGTGGATGTGCAAAAGTAAGAAGTAAGAATGTCAATATTGAGTGGTGAAATGAAGAGGTGATGCAAGAGGTTAAAAGTGAAAAAGAGGCGTGGTTGAATATGTTAAAAGCCAGTAATGAGGTCTCAAAATGAAGGTGAATGGAAATATATAAGGAGAAAAGAAGGAAGAATAAAAGTTGCATACGTAGAAGGAAAAAAA
>JABUQX010033222.1:22500-28412 GCA_015478945.1 Trachelipus rathkii
TATAATAATATATAATATATATATTAATTTGAATATAAAATTATCAAATTATTATCAAGGGTAGTGTGTTGTCGCGCGATACTTGTTTAATAGCGTATTTGGACACAGTAAATAAAGAGGTGTAAAGGAGGTTTTAAGAGGAGATTTGACGGAGACATCTGGTATATACGCAGATGATTGGCGTGTTTGGAGTGGAGATGGGAGAGGGTTGAAGGCAAATGGTGGTGGTTTCCTGAGAAAAATTGAGAAGAAGCTGATTAAGATATGAATGTGGAGAAACAGAAGTAATGATAGTAATAGGGAGGAGGAGGGGAGTTAATAGTGGAGGTAGACGGTAGAGAGAGATTAAAAATGTGGACAGATATAAAAACCTAGGAAGCATTTGGAAGAGAAGGGGGGTGTGCAAAGAAAATTACGAGTAGGATTGAGCAGTATGGCAGAACTGTAAGAGCAGTATACCCATCTTGAAAAGATAAATATATGAACAAGAGGTGAAGAGAGCAATATACGAGGAGTGTTTGACAACCAATACTTGTTGTAACTGGGGGCCAGAGACTGGAGCATGAACACGGGAGAAGAGAGAGTAAGAATTCAGACAGCGGAGAATGAATGTGTTGAGGACGGTGATTAGAAAGACGAGAGAAGACAGGAGTGAGAAACGAGACAGTGAGGGAGAGCGTGGGTGTGAAAACCCTGATGAATAAAGTGGATCAGCAAGACTAAGAATGGTGGGGACACCTGAGAGATGCAGGAAGACAGAGTTGTCTAGTAGGATGTGGAGGTGGAGACTGAGGAGTGAGGCCGAGAGGAAGACCGCGAAAGAGATGGAGAGACACAGTGGAGATTCATTAAGGAGACACCAGATGCCTGCAATGGATGACTGATGGTGGATGGGATCGTGATCGATAGAACACAATGGAAGCGGAGGTTGGCCCCACTGACAGGCTCGTGAGCCTTACTGGGAGAGGATGTAAGATGTAAGTAGATAAATATATATATATATTATATATATATATATATTATATATATATATATATATATATTATATATATATATTAAATATATATATATATATATATATATATATATTATATAATATATATTTATATATATTATATATATATATATATATATATATACCGTGGCTCAAACGGTAGAGCGACGGAGTTCGCATGGCAAGGTCGTGGGTTCGAATCCTAGTTCGGATCCTAGGTAAAAATTACCTAGAAAGTTCCCTTCCTTGAATAGGGCTAAATGCCCGTGAGTGTGTGAACTTTTAAATTAAAAAAAAAGAAAGAAAGAATATATATATATATATATATATATACTATATATTATATATATATATATAAATATATTATATATATATATATATATATATATACTATATATATAAATATAATTATATATATATATATAATATATATTATATTATATATACTATATATATATATATATATAATAATATATATAATATATTTTCTTTCCGAAAAAAAAAAAATAAACAAATCCATAACAGTAAATAATAAGGTCCGAAAATAAAAAAAATAATAATATATGTCAAACAGGTCGCGGGCATAAAAATATTAAGCCGCGGGCATAATTTTGCCCGCGGGCATGAGGTTCCCACCCCCTGGGTCTAAAACATGCTCATGCAAACACAAAGCACCCTAGGGCTTGTCAATAAGTATAATACCTAAATGTTTAAAATAAATAAATAATATTAGTCATGAAGTATAATATATATATATATATATATATATATATATATATATATATATATATATATATATATATATATTATATATATAATATATATATATATATATATATATATATATATATATATATATATATATATAAACATTTTTTATATATATATATAATATATATATATATATATATATATATATATATATTATATATATATATATATATATTTATATATATATATATATATATATATATATATATATAAGTATATATATATATAATAATATATATATATATATAATATATATATTGCTAACCCAATTACAGTTTTTATAACTTTATAGTAACATGCAATTAACCTTAATAACTACAATACCGTAACTAAGAACCAACTAATACGTATTAGCCAAAATATATATACCATATGATTCCCAAACCATCCATATATCTATCCAGACCCTTCTTAAATGTTGCAATCGAGTTGCACTCAACAACCTCCTGTGGCAAGCCATTCCAAAATTTAACAACCCTACTACTGAATGCATGCTTTCTTATATCAAGATGGCATGCTTTCTTCTTAATTTTCTTATTAAGCCCCCTTGTCACCTGTCCGTGCTTTACTATGAAAAATTTATTGGTCTCTGTATTATCAATAGATGTAAATATTTTGTAGACTTGTATCATGTCCCCTCGGAGAAATCACCTTTCTACAGAAAACATTCCTAACTCCTTCAGCCTCTCCTCATAGCTCTTACCCTCAAACCCAGAAATCATCCTTGTTGCTCTACGTTGCTCTAATCAAAATTAGCTTCTTCCTAATCCTTTCAATAGCAGTATAGCAAAAATGTGGATTCCCTCAAAGTAGAACCCTCAGTCCTTTTCTAAAATGATATGATTGTTTTTATGGAACGGCCTCCACAGATTCATTATTTTCTTGCTCACTGCTGATGATTGTGTGCTTTGATTTTCTGATCCAAGTCTTCAGATTTCTGCTTTTAAAAGTGATTCAGAAAGCTTCACATTCATTAGTGAAAGGAAGGATCAGAGAGAGACCTGATATTTAAATTTTTCAGTTAACAAAACTAATTGTATCATCTTCACAAGTTGTCCTATAAATGATCCATCTCTTGTAACCATACAGGGGAAGGAATTCAAATACACAGCTTTACATAAATATTTGTATTATATGTTGACCAATACTTAACTCCAAATGTTAATGTTAAATATACTAAAGTTAAAGATGAAAAACCCATAATATTCTTAAAATATTTGTGAAATGAGGATTGGAGATAATATGGAAGAATTTTATTGCATCTTTATAAATTTATCATGTGGTGAAGAATAAATATATTTTTGACTTCCTCTCAAAGATAATGCACAACTTTTGATCACTACTAAAACCATTGAATTATACAGAGTGGTTGGAGCTTTCAATTGTAGAAAGGTAGGCTTCGAAGCTGAAAATTATAATGTCATTAACAATAAAGGAAGTATGAGGCTATATATATATATATATGTGCTGAAGGGTGCAAGAATGTAAAAAATATGATCTTATGATGAGAAATTTTTTTTTATCAAATATTATGAAATTTTTTTTCCTTACTTCAAATGATTTATCTTGTATAGGTAGATTTAAAACATTCTCTGAAAAACTTTGTTGTAGATAATCAGATAATTTCTGTTAATCCCTAAATTCTAACTGCACTGCAACTTAAGTAATTTTTATTTGGATTACAGTTTTAAAAACACTTCCAAAAATATATACAACGCCTTCAACTGAAATTTCTATAGAATAATCATCTTTCTCAAACTCTTATCTGTAATGACTGTGTGACAGATGGTTTTAAAATGGGTGAATTCACAGGTTACGCTTTTAAATATAATGAATTTCACCTCAAATGAAATTCTTGTGTAATTGTCTTTACGGCATAACTATATTGAATATACAGTTCTCGTATGTTCAAATCAAAACCACACCAAGATAGTAATGTTTACTTCTTACAATTTTTCTCTTTATCAGTGAAATGACAGCAGAGAAAGACTTTTCAAGTCTTATTTTGACATTTATTTCGTGTTTTAATTACAGAGTTGAGTGTCAGGTAAATGTATTTTATTTGGGTTCCAGGACATTCAGATATAACACTGCATAAGTAGATTCTGCATTACAGACTGCATTGCTTTCTATTATGCATACCTGCCATTTTAAAAGTTTCCAAACACAGATTAATATGTTAATAATAAAGAATTGCAACTTGTACTTATGTCAAGACAATTTGAATCCGCGCAAAAATCTTTTTGTGTCAGGTTTCAAGCTTCAGTATGGGATTTAAGATTATTTTTGAATGTATGAGCCTGGTAAAAGAGAAAAAAGTGAATTGGCTAGAATTAGACTTCCTTGTCCTTTGTTTTGCAGTGATTCAACTTTTCTAAGAAAATCCAATCAAATGCTGTAATTTTTCAGCAATACTTAATCCAAAACTATTTTATTGGTTACCCTTATTTTTGGTAATGAGAGAGTAAATTCATTTTAATAATTCTTTGACTTTCAATTTACAAAATAATTTTGTTTGAATCTTTTCTGAATCTACATTTTGATTTTCTTTGGAAAGTTAGTTTATTTGTTCTATTTTCATATTTTCATTTCAGAAGAATAGAATTGTTGCACCAGTCAAGTTAGTTGCTTGTACTATTGACTTCTTCAGTCCTGGCTCTGTATGTTACATTTATATAAGGATATGCAAGTACATAACTAGCAAAAAAATTTGGAAGAAAAATAAGTGTATAAAAATTTGTTACTTACTGCTTTACTCATCCATTGTCTCGGCTAAATTTTGTAGAGTTTGAATCATCACAAACTAGCTGAACACTAGAACATTAGAAATAAAAAGACAGTAAGAAGCCACATGGATATATCAAGACTGTCCCAGTCGAGCCAACAGAACCAATCACCAAACAACATGCTCATGCAAATCCATAAAGCACCCTAGGGCCTGTCAATCACTATATACAGAATACACAAAGTCTAAAACATGCTCATGCAAATCCACAAAGCACTGTAGGGTTGTCAACTTATTTATACACAAAGTCTACAGCTAAAATAAAAAAACTAAAAATTATATCTAAAGTATATATACCGTATACATGCTAACCACACTACAGCTTTAATAACTTTATAGTAACATGCAATTAACCTTAATAACTACAGTAACTAAGAACCAGCCAATTTGGCTTAGTCAAAATATTCTATATGATACTCAAACCATCCATATATATACCTATCCAGTCCCTTCTTAAATGTTACAATCGAGTTGCATTCAACAACCTCTTGTGGCAAAGCTTTCCAATATTTAACAACTCTATTACTGAAATAATGCTTTCTTATATCAAGATGGCATGCTTTCTTAATTTTCTTATTATGCCCCCTGGTCACCTGTCTGTGTTCTACTATGAAAAATTTATTGGTCTCTGTATTATCAATAAATGTAAATATTTTGTAGACTTGTATCATGTCCCCTCTGAGAAATCACCTTTCTACAGATTACATTCCTAACTCCTTTAGCCTCTCCTCATAGCTCTTATCCCCAAACCCAGAAATCATCCTTGTTGCTCTATGTTGCACTCTCTCTAGCATATACAGAGGTCATCTTTTTCAACTTTAAATGGGGTTGAGCTTGGTGCTGATATATGTGTGCATGTTTGTATTTTTCTAATATGTAATAATAATAATGTATTATTAATAATATGTAATATAATATAATATATGTAATATTATTATTATTAATAATAAAATAAATAATGTA
Organism: Trachelipus rathkii; assembly: GCA_015478945.1. NCBI lineage: Eukaryota > Metazoa > Arthropoda > Malacostraca > Isopoda > Trachelipodidae > Trachelipus > Trachelipus rathkii. The sequence goes on from JABUQX010033222.1 coordinate 28,014, forward strand.
GTAATATTGATGATAATAATACAGTATACTAATATAAAAATATGAAAAAAAATAATCATTTCTATTATCCCCATAACAACAATATGACAGGGACAAAAAAGACCTAAACCCGAACAAAAGGAGGGAAGGAGAAGAATGTATCACCAAAGACGAGGCAAGTAAGGAAGCGTCTCTCCAGAAAAAACGATAGACGAGAGATGAAACCAGATGAGACAAGAAAGAAGAGAAGAAGAAGGAAGGAAGGAAAAACTTACCGCCGCCACTTGTATCGGATCAAAGTCTTGCGCCTTATAATATAATAACAATAATAATATATAATAATATTAATATTATATTATTAATATGTATAATATTATTATTATTAATAATAATATGTATTATTATTAATAATAATGTAAT
>JABUQX010033223.1:0-2500 GCA_015478945.1 Trachelipus rathkii
ATTTATTCTCATAATTCTGTTAACCAACTTATTAAAGTATTTTTTGAAAGTGGTAAAAGCAAGCCACTTCAATATATATATATATATATATATATATATATATATATATATATATATATAAAGAAGGTTGGAAGTTTCGTAGCTATCAGGACAAGTGAAGATTTTCTTCGCATGGTTATAGGGCGACAGAGCTAGCAACCTGGTCCTTTCCTTTTACTTGTATTACTCTTGGACCAGTGTTAGAATCTTATGCGCCTAGAAGCAAGATCCTCTGGAAACCTCTGGGTGAACGAGTTTGAAGCTAATGAAAGAAGATGCTATTTCTACTGAAAGGGAGAAAACCCTACCTGAGAGTATTAACCAGAGGACTGGCATCGGAAGCAATTGCGAAAAGAAATGGTTTTCTAAAATGCTCTAGGGTTGAGTTTCGGGCCAAAAAAATGTTGGACCAACTGACATTCCTATAGATATCAAATTTGAGTTATATATATATATATATATATATATATATATATATATATATATATATATATATATATATATATATATATATATATATATTATATATATATTTCTTCTGCTCAGATACTACTCTTACTCACACCACATATATATATATACTATATATATATATATACTACTATATATATATATATATATACCTGTGTTCCCAGATTGCAGAGATATGGACCAACTCTTTTCACCCCCCCAATCTCTTTCTCTAGCCTCAACCCATTTGAAAAAAGGTTATATGTAGAATAATACTTAAAATTAATAATTCTCAAATAATGTTAAAAAAACTAAAGCTTCTTTCATAGGAGAGTTTGCTTCTCTTTCTTCGTAAATGAGATCTGCATCTCTGAAAAGACGCTCACTAGCTGCACTTGTTGAAGGGCATGCTAAGTATTCCCTGCCGAGTTCTGCAAGATGTGAAAAACTTTTGCAATTATCACGCCATCAAACCAATGGATCTTTATCCGATTCCAAGAGTTTTTGATAAACTTCGATCAATGACAGAGTTCCTTTGACACCTCTGAACAAGACTCTTCATCGCTGCTAGAAGCCAAAGAACGTTCATGGATTCTGCAATGGTTTCACTAACAGATAGTAGATAGTAAATATGTGTCTGTTTCTGCAATCTTTTCCTTTATTGGCTGGTGAAATTTCTGGCTTTAGCAACATTTCCCATAGGCATACTAAATAAATTTAGCCCTTTGTGAAACACGTGGTTCAAGAAATTTGGTTTGTATCTAGGATCCAGAAAAGTTATTGCAGATGCGTAATCGTTTGCAGATTTTGGAAATCTATTATCTATATCCAGCATTAGTGTTTCTGTCTTCAAAGTCCCTTACTTTTAGTAGCAGCATTTAGCACAGCTTTTATCTTTGCATCTGGAGAGGTCTCGTCTGGCAAACAAGAAATTCTGAGATAATAGTCTTAGTTACCTCTTCAAACGGTTTAGAAGAGTAATACAATTCTAAAATCGCATTATCATCACCTGTCAAGTCTTTCACCTTTGTGTTTGCGAAGCATAAGGGGAGGCAGCTTCATTTATTTCTCCCCATCCTCTCAAGCATGTACCAGCTATACTATTCCAACGAGTCTGAACATCTTTTGCGTTACAGAAAGTTGAGGAACATTTAGTCTCATAATTCACAAATGAATACTATCTCTATCCGCAAAAATTCATGCGGATGCGAATGCAAATTCGGATGCGGGTAGAGAGAAAAATTATGGATGGATATCTGCTAACCTCTGTGATCTTTACGGTATTTCGAATATTTTTATTCTCAAAACCAAGTGAAAAAATAGTTGAAACAAAAAATATTTGTAACTTTTGGGCACCTTAAGCTGGGTGGAGTCGAAGTACGAATTTGACTGCTGGAGTCAGGTCGGAGTCAGGTCAATTTTTTGTCTAGGGTGGAATTCAGGTCGGAGTCGGGTCAGGTCGTACTATTTAAGTGCAGGTCAGGTCGGGTCAGAAAATCCAAATTTAGATTTAAGAGGTCGGAGTCGAGAAAATTTATTTTACATTCCGCAGCCCTGATATATATATATATATATATATATATATATATATATATATATATATATATATAATATATATTTTTTTTTTATATATATATATATATAATAACCTTATATATATATATATATATATATATATATATATATATATATTCGAGGGTTATAAGAATAATTTGACTTCTGTATCGGAATTATCGTAACAACAAATACCGATAAGAACAATATTTGTGATCGGAAAATAAAAACGAAAAAAGTTATTTGGTCTCTAATTTAAATGAATCGATTATGAAACAATTTCTATGTTTCAATATTGTTTTAATTTGTATCGTTTATTAATTGCTTTATTTTTAAATTTATTATTACCACGTTATCGAAATTTTGTAGTAATGTTAACGAACATATGTGGGAGGAAATTCCACGATATGTGATACACATTCAAATCTCGACGTAGATAAAAAACACTATTGTCGAG
>JABUQX010033223.1:7500-20000 GCA_015478945.1 Trachelipus rathkii
TAATAACATGCATTTAGAATTGGGGACCATGGTTTACTTAAGGTCCAAAAAAAATAAAATCTTTTTTCAAACATATTTCATGCGCTGATTCTAAATATGTTATTAGTTTTCTTGTACCTATCGTAGTTTTGGAGATATAAAAAAAAAAAAAAAAAAGTAAAATTTTTTTTTTCATTTTCCATACAAATTTCATACATGCTGATTCCATATATTTTATCGGTTTTTTTTTTCCATTTTAGTTTTCGAGATATCATGCGGGTAACTTCTTTAGTTTTAAATCTATAATAATAATAATAATAATAATAATAATAATAATAATAATAATAATAATAATAATAATAATAATAATAATAATAATAATAATAATAATAATAATAATAATAATAATAATAATAATAATAATATTAATTAAATATAATTAGTTATCTGAAAACATTTAACAGCAGCAATAATTCTTACGTCACTAGAAATTAATTGGTAATAACATTGGTAATCTTAAAATATTGAATGATAAGCTATGTATAGAGTGAGGCTTTTCCTTATTTTATAATCTTTTATAAAAGGAACATATTTTTAAAATAATTTTGCTTCACTATATTTTTAATTTTTTAAATAAATATTTTGGAACAATTTATACATCCTAGCAACATTTTAGTACGTTTTACGTTCAAGTACTTTTTATTGCCTGCTTATCTAAGAAATTGCCCTTTTTTTTCGTATAATTCATAAAAATATTACTAAAGTGTACGTAAAAAAATTCGCTTTTTTCTCGTGACCCATTAGAAAATCTGGCAACAGCTAAAATGTACCAAAAAATAGAGTACGCGAAAGTAAGCGTCTTTTACTTGAATTACTTAAAAAAAAATACGAAATTTTTTTTTGATTTGTTTGTTTTAATACGGGGTTTTTAGGTTCTACATATTAATAGTAAACTTTTGTCCTAAATAAAGTTTATTTAAAAGTCAATAGTTTTCACTTCCCTATTGGTTACCTTCACCTATATATATATATATATATATATTTCCAGCTCTGGAGCCAGTACCAACTTGAAAGGATGTTTATTAAAGGAATTATTGCAATACCTGTATTGCTTTATTTTTCAATGCAAATATATACACAACGAGTGTGAGAATTTTCTAGTGTCAAGAATGACGTCATCACAGAGCTCCAAAACGAGAATCGCTGATTGGCTGGTGCGGACGAAAAAATACAGTACCATATCGGTTGCATTTTGATATGGTAAATTGAAATATATGTTGAAATGCTGTTGTAATACTTAACTTTACAATGATTAAATCTATTTTTATATACAACTTTGCTTGTAGATTTCTTATTTACATGAATTTTAAAAGGAAAATGAAGACAATGCACTCATGATCTCCCCGAACACAATTTCAGGTCAACCACTCACGAATACATTCATCTGCACCCTTTAGGAAATACTGGTCACTAAGTGACAGATGGAGTAATTATAAAATAAATTACGATATTAAATTTCACACCCAAAGGGAACCAAACAGAAAAAAATAATTTGTGTATATTTAGTGTAAGAAGTATAGTAAAAAGGTATACTTTTCATTCGCCGATGAACTGTGTCTGAAGGAAAGGATAGATTAAGTGGGTCGGTATTATAGCGTTCATCACCTACGTAATTCTAATCTAACTCTCAAGTCATAACTCTCAATATATATATATATATATATATATATATATATATATATATATATATATATATATATATATATATATATATATATATATATATATATATATATATATATATATATATATATATATATATATATATATATATATATATATATAGGCCAAGCATCCTCGAAGAGTTCAGGCATGTAACTAGAAAACTATAACATCTACAGGAAAATAAATAACATTTTTGATTTCAGGAAGTAATTTATCGAAGAAACTTAAAAAAAAATTTTTTATTCTAATATTTATTAATAACATCTTAAATATTAGTAAAATCTACACCTGCATTGTACACGCTTTGATTGACCTGATTTTGACCTTTGGAAACTGGTCATTGCATTACTTCTCGAGTTCGAGGTGGCCAAATACCATTTTTTTACGCTTTGAAGAAACTGTTTTTTTTTTATATCCTTTTTTGGGGGTTCGAGCCGACGGATGGACAGAGGGGGATGAAGTCCCCCCGTCGTCCCCCGAGGCAGAGAAACCCCGACTCTATCCATCGTTCTTGTTTACCTGAGGTGCATTCGTTTAAAAAAAAAATCAACATTTGGCACCTTTGTTTGCTCAGTCGGAGTAAGCGAGCATGTTCGATTTCTCAAAAAACTAATTTTTCATCATTTTTAACAAATTTACTTTTAAAAAGCGTTATTTTTTTTTTAATTTCCGGGGTAAAAATGTCTCTTGATTAATAAAATGATATTTATTTTCGTGTAGTTGTTGGTGTTTTTAAAGTTACATGTCTCTGTCTTTACAGGCAGAGCAGTATAGTATATAGCAGAGCAGCATATATATATATATATATAGTATAGTATAAATAGTAGTATATATATATATATATATATATATATATATATATATATATATATATATATATATATATATATATAGTCCTTGTTATGTTTTAAGACCCGTCAGTTTTGATTTTTTTTTTTTTTTTTTTAAACATATGGTTAGTAAGGCGATACTAACAATGAATTTCAGTGGTGATGGACATGATCAAAGTTGGGAAATATTTTTAGCTACTATTTAAAATTCACATTTATATTTGGCCAAAATTAAAAAGAAATATTCTAAAAGAAACCACTACATATTTGAAATCAGCGTATAAAGTTTATTACAAAAATGTAAAAAAATATTCATGGGTACGAAAAATGACACTTACAGAAAAACAATTACATATTTGAATCAGCATGTAAAAAATAAAAATAAAAACAAAATAAATAAAATAAAAATATATATATAAAAGTACTAGGGGGCTCGAGCCGACGGGAGACAGAGGGGGGACGTTTTCCAGCGGCCCCTGTAGGAGGCGAGGAACCCCCAGTACACCCAAATACCAGCAGCGGGTCCTGAGACCCTCCCCGGGAGGGAGCTGGTCCTACCCTGCACCCCCGGAAGGTCAGAGATCCCAACCTGCTGTCTCTTGTGGTTTACCCCAGGGCCCTTAGTTAAAAATTTTTTAACTGACGGAGTCGTAAAACGTAACTGGTCCTATATTTAATCATAAATCCACCCACCCTTAAATTGACTGTTAAGATCATATACTAGAAATATATAAAAAAAAAAAAAAAAAACTGACGGAGTCGTAAACATAACAGGTCCATATATATATATATATGAGGTATAGCAGCATATATATATAGAGTATATATATATATATATATATATTATAGCAAAAAGGGATAGTATACCATATACATATATATATATTGACATATATATTGTGTATTGATATATAAATTTAAAAAATAAAATGTAACATATATGTATTGCAAAAGTAAAATTAATAATTATTTTAATTTTTAGGATATTTATCCAAATATAAATCAATTTTCTCCGTAATTGGTCGGCTCAAATAAAAGATTTTAATAAAGTATAAGGCTGCAAAAGAGAGCTAAGTGTCGTAAGTTTTTACAATTAAAGTTGTAACAATTTCGAATAGCAAAATGATGGCAGATAAAAAGTAACCAAAACCAACTGTAAAGTTGGCAGTTTGCATTTGCTTCAATTAGACTTCCGCTTCTCATTGTAGTAGAAAAAGAAAAAAAAAAAAAAAAAAAAAAAAATATATATATATATATATATATATATATATATATATATATATATATATATATATATATATATATATATATATATATATATATATATATATATATATATATATATAAGGTGTATATATAGCAGCAGTATATAGTTAGTATATAGCATATAATATAAGTTATATATGATATATATATATATATATATAGTATATGTTATTTATATATATATATATATATATATATATAGTAAGAAGACGCAGAATCCAATATAGCAGCATATGCAAGCAAATATATATATATATATATATATATATATATAAGTGCTAAAATAATTAGAACGAGAGAGAAAGAGCAGCAGCAGTATATATATATATATATATATATATATATATCTTTCTTTCTTTCTTCACCTTCCTTTTGCCCCAAGATTGGGGGTATGGTGCTGTACAAGCATCGGAAAAGAAAAAGCAGTAGGAGAACATGACAACGTCGAAAGAAAGCCCAGCCTTGGCCGCCCTCTCAAACACAATTAGTGAGAGCTCGTCTCACAGACAGAAAATCCACCTAGAGCATCATGGGACCGTGACGGACCCTCACTATGGAAATCGCCAATGTAAGGGTTCATCCCCTGGTCCAGGGGGCCCCAACCATGCCCCCATACAAAACCCGTCATTCTCTCCTATCATGCACTTTTATTCTCGCCTCTCTCCTCTGCCAAATTCACATTTCTCTCCTTCAGACATCTGTTCACCGACTCAACTACTTTTTCTTCTCGGTCTCCAGCCGTGGTCGGTTCCCTCAACACACTCACCACTACAAGATCCGTTTCAACCAACCTACTATCATTCATCCTTTTCCATCACGACCAAACCATCTCAACATAATTTCTCATTTATTCTCTCATTTACCCCCCTTCTCACACTTCACACCACTTCTCTTAATACTAAACTGTTCATTCTCTCTTTTATCAATTTCTTCTTGGCCACCTAGCATACCCTAAGATTGTCCATCTGAACACATTGGAACTTTAGATCTATACTTCTTTTCCAGACCATAGTCTCACTAACATACAATAACACAGGTAACATACCCCTCCTGTAAGACCCTAGCACACTCAAGACTTAGTCCCTTGCATTCACCCTTCTCAACGATTTAATTGTACCTAGCCAATCTTCCCTGCCATTCACAATCTCTTCCACTAAGCACTCTGTATCGTCCTGTTCCTCCTTCTCATCCAACATAAGTACCCTAAATATTAAACTCAGACACTTGTTCTAGCTGCTCACCATCTAACATGATCTTCACACCGAGAGTGTCCGCACTCACTTCCGTAACCTTACTCTTATCTACGTTTACTTTCGTTCCTCCTTTCACACCCTGCCAAATCCCTCTATCAATCCTCTCAAACCTCTCTCTCAGATTCGCCACACAGAACCAAATCATCCTCATATAATAGGTGGGACCCACTCAACTCCATTCTCTCCACCATTCTAACACCATTTCCTGCCATCCCCACCTCAAATTCTTTTTATAACCCTATCCATATACAAATTAAATAACTAAGGAGACATAACACAACCTGTCTTACCTCTCCGCTATTAATCCCAAACCAATCACCATTGACAATTCATTTATTCTTACACACGCTTCACTATCGTCATACATACTTTTGATTCCATTCAGAAGCCTACCACCAACACCAAATATCACTAACACCTGCCATAGAGCTTCCCTATTAACTCTATCATACGCCTGTTGCAAATCCATAAAACCTAAATACAATTTATTCTTCTTCTCCCTCATTTTCTCAATCATTTGTTTCAATGTAAAGATTTGATCCACACATCCTTTACCACTCCTAAACGCACCTTGTTCTTCACCAATCAGTCCTTCAGTCACTCGACGAACTCTTTCTACCAAAATACCAGTATATACTATATATATATATATATATATATATATATATATATATATATAATATATATATATATATATATATATATATATATATATATATATATATATATATATATATATATATATATATATATATATATATATATATATATATATACAGTATATATATTTAAAGGCAAATAGCAATATATATATATATATATATATATATAGCAGCAGCAGCAGTATATATATATATATATATAGCAGCAGTATAGTATATAGTTATATATAGTATATATATATATATATATATATATATATATATGTGTGTGTGTGTTCTTGAGTTCTATCAAGCGCCTCCGTGTAGGGTCATCCCCTGTCGTTTGCAATGCTTCTCCACAGGACCCTCTCTTCGTACAGTCGATGTTCCTCCACCTGATCCAGCGTCCATCCCCTCTTCGCCACAGCCGCCGCCACTCCATCCTTCCATCTTTTCCTTGGTCGTCCCGCCGGTCTTCTACCTGCAGGCTGCCATGCATAAAATCTGGCTGGGTATCTATCTTCATCCATCCTTCTGATGTGTCCATACCATCTCAGTTGTTGTCTCTCGATCAAATCCTCCACCGCCTCGACCCCCAACTCCTCTCTTATCTCAGTATTCCTTCTTCTCTCTCTTCTGGTCACCCCCACTATCAACCTCAACACCCTCATCTCCGCCGCCACGATCTTACTCCTTGTTCTAGTTGTAAGTGTCCACGACTCCGACCCAAACAAAAGTACCGGTCTCAGAATCGTGGTATAAATAAGTGTTTTAACCTGTCTCGTCACATGTCTGTTTCTCAGCAAGGGATACAACTGACCAACTCCTCTAGAGTAGTTCATTATTCTTTCCTCTATTTCACCCTCCATCATTCCACTGCTGTTTACCGTAACTCCCAAATACTTAAAGTTCCTCGCATCTTTTATTCTTTCCCCACCGATCTCTATGTTTAAGTTCTCTCCCTCCCTAGCTATCTTCATCACTTCAGTCTTTCTCATATTCATCTTCAATCCCCTCCGTCGCAGCACCTCCTCCCATCTGATCAGTACTCTCTGTAACGTCTCCCTGTCTCTTGCAACCAGAGCAATATCGTCCGCATATGCCATTACAACAATCTCCTCCTCCTCTACACCAATCTCTCGCATACACTTGTCCATATACAGGATGAACAACAATGGTGACAACACTCCTCCCTGTCTAACACCTGTCTTCACTCCAAACCACTGTCCTATCCCATACGCTGTCCTGACGGCACTTTCACTTACTGTGTAAAGTCCCCTTATCACTCTAATCAACTTGGGTTCTATCTGGTAGTAACGATCCTCGAGAGTCTCCCAAAGTTTTACCCTAGGTACACTGTCAAATGCCTTCTCTAAATCCACAAAAGCCATATACATTTCCTTATCCCACTCCCAGCTCTTCTCTATCATCATCTTCAGAGAAAATATCAGATCCGCGGTACCTCGTCCGGGCCTGAATCCATACTGTGCTTCATTCAGCTTGTCTTCGACTCCCGTCCTGAGCCTTTTCTCCAATATCCTTTCATATAACTTCATGGCATGCGGCAGCAACGATATGCCCCTATAATTGGAACAGTCGCCCCTATCTCCCTTTTTGAACACCGGGCATACTATCGCCCTGCCCCACTCCGCAGGTACTCTCTCCACTCTCCAGAAATCATTAAACATCTTCAACATCCATCGCATGACCTCCTCACATCGCATTGTCTCCACCGGCAGCCCATCACATCCTGGACTCTTCCCATTTTTCATATTCCCCATTGCCATCTCCAACTCTTCCATTGTTATCGCACCCTCATCCACGTTTATTCGGAGCTGTTCCTCTCTGCGTTCCGGAAGGTTCTCTTCTCCTTCCTCCTGATTATATAACTCTGAAAAGTACTCTCCCCACCTGTCGCTGATCTCATCAGGGTCCACTCTCAGCCTACCTGCCTTATCCTTTACTGAGTGTGCAACAGTCGACTCCTGTCCTCGTAGGTTTTTTGCCATGTTATATATTAATTTCTTAGTTCCACCCATATCCTGTCTCAGTTGTTCACCGATCCTCTCCCACGCTTGCTCCATCGCTCTCCTTTTTATGGTCTCAGCCTCATTTCTATTTACCACATATTCCGCTCTTGTCTCAGGGGATCTTCTTTTCATCCACGCTCTAAACTTTTTATTTTTTTCCTTTACTGCACGTGCAACTTCATCTGTCCACCACGCAGTCTTTTTCTTTCTAGAACCCGTTCTTTTTACCCCCAGCGTATCTCTCGCACATGTTATCATTTTTTCTTTAAAATACTCCCACTCTCCTTCTACATCTACAACATTCTCTTCTTCCTCTGGTATAATATCACGGACTCTTTCAACAAAAACCCTTTTCACTTCATCCTCCTTTAATCTCTCCACTGCTATCCTCTCTCTCGTTACCATCTTCGTTGGTAACGGGGTTTTGAGATTTAATATCCCCACCACCAAACGATGGTCCGAATCAAGCGACACTGATGGTATACTTTTCACGTCTCTTACCACCTTCCTGTTGTTAATTAGTATAAGGTCAATCATCGACTTATCCGTGTAATCCTCAACAATACTATTCCACCTGTACCAGGTCCATTTATGCGAGTCCCTATGCGCAAAGTATGTATTCATCACTGCCAACCTATTGCTTACCGCAAAATCCAACAACCTCTCCCCCTCCGCGTTTCTTTCTCCTATTCCAAACGCCCCCATTGCTATCTCGGTACCTATTCTCTCCCTTCCTATGTGCTCATTCAAGTCCCCCATGACAATTTTCACTTCAGTATTCATTCCGTCATACACATTTTGCAACTGTTCATAAAAAACATTCTTTTCTTCCTGTGGTCTTCCTTGGTGTGGTGCATAAACTTGTATTATGCCCACACGTCTCCTTTTCAGCCTCAGTGCTACAGCAATTATTCTTTCATTTTTGAAAACTATGTCCTCTACTCTATCTGCCAAATCCGGGGTCAGGAACAATGCCACCCCATACTTTCTCTCCTCATCTCTCCCTTTGTATATCAGTTGGTAATCATCATGTATTCTCCTCCTCCCCTCACCCTTCATCCTCGTCTCGCAGACACCAAGAACATCCAGTGTCCTCTCCTTCATCATACCCACAACCTCCTCCTCCTTTCCCTCCATTGTACTAGCATTAATAGTTCCTATACGGAACTTATCCTTGTGTAGTCGAGTTCGTGTACTCCATTTTCATGCCTGGTCAACAACCGAAAAGATCCGTCCTGGTTCCGAGGCATCACAAGCGCGTCTTGAGCCACAACAATCCACCGCCGGCTGGCTAGGCCTGTCGCGGCTTCTTTTTCTGGACTGGTATTTGGTCTCTTCCCGGACATGTATAGCCCCCCAATTGGGTTACAGAGCTCTCTCCACAGTCTCCAGGCACATGTCCAGTCAAATTAAGCCACAGCACCACTACAAGGTAACCAGCCCATTATCATGGTAGATGGAGCTCCATTCAGCTAAATCTGTATGACCACTAATTTCTTTTAAAATATTATTTTTATTTGAATAATAATTAAATATATATATATAAATATATATATATATATATATATATATTATTTATAAATTGTAGGTATATATATGTTATAAGTGTTATATAAGGTTATATATGTTATATATAGCAGTATATATAGTATATATATATATATATATATATATGTTATATAAATATAAATAGCATATATATTAATATATATATTTTTTTTTAGTTTCTGACAGGGTTGTTTATTTTAACCCTGCATGGTTTTTTTTCTGGTGTAAACCAACTAAAAAAAGTGGGTTTTGTTTTTTGTTTTTTTTTTTTTTTTTTCTTTTTTTATTTAAATAGTAATAAGGTGCTCTAAATGAAATTATATGGCTAATACATCCTAATATTTAATGAAATTTTTTGGCTAATACATCCTAATATTTGTATTGTAGATAAGTGGGAGGAAAATATTAGTAACCCAATTTAGAAAAAAAATATTATAACCAAATTGAGATAACAATAATTAAACACTAATAACTTTTAATTATTTTTTATTTAAGTTAGAAAATTGCTATGCTGGTTTCTGATGTGCGTTATAAAACTCACCAATTATGCCGCTCATGTAATCATATATCTCATGAAAGTTTAAAATTAATGTTATTGTAAAATGTCTGAAATTAATATAAGAAATTATTTATTTATATTACTTCCTTACAAGCTTCTTTGTGTGACGACCCATTATCTTTCTTTTCTGTTTTTGAAGGATAATAGAGTATATTCCTGTTTCCACTAATCTATTGAGCTTATTACTTATAGGATCGGTTAAAGGTGAATGCTTTTTAAATATAAACGATAGATACCTTCGAAAAATCTGAAAGAAGAAGAATGAAAGAAAATATTTACATAAAAGGATTTTATTTCATAATTTGTCAGAAACATATAACGAACGTATCACCTTGTTGAACTCACTTTTTCTTTCATCAAATAAGTTTGATCTGAAATGTTATATTCATTTTGAAGACAAAATAGGAGCAAAGATATGTCAGATACGACGAGGCCGTTGTCTTTGAGTTGTTCCATAATTTCACTATAATCATAATCATTGTTTGGGTAGTAATCAAAGTTTTTTGCAAGTTTTCGAAGAGCCTCTACCGGAGAATTTAAAAGGTTTACTTTGAATGGTTCGCCATAATTAATCATCCCGACTCTGAAAATTAAAAGACACTGTTAAGAATCTTAGGATCTTGTCAATTATGTGTGACTGAGTTTTATCCATATCGATTGCATGGATCCGAACACATTTTTATTTGATAAAATTTAAAATAACACTTTATTAATAAAAGAGCTTCATACCTATAAAAATATTAAAAAGTAGTAATTATTTATTTAAATCTATGTAACCTAACGTAACTTAACTTAAACCGAGCTAAACACAACAAATATATATATATATAATATATATATAATATATATATATATATATATATATATATATATATATATATATATATATATATATATATTATATATATTATATATTATAAAATATATATATATATAATTATATATCTATTATATATATATATATATATATATATATATATATATATATTTAGTTCGAAAGCGTAAATTGCCAAAACACTTTGAATTCGGCTTGATCGTGTCACACATAATTAACAAGACCCGAATCTTATATATTAAAGAAGTATTAAAAATATTACATATTAAAGAACGTACTTAGAATTTTATATAAGCGAAATACCTTAAATTAGAGTTGACCAATTCTTGAACGCTTTCCATTCTATTGGGAAAATATGGAAATGACAAGAAGGAAATAAGGTTTCCTGAATAAGCAGACATGATTACAAAAGACCCAATCGTCCATACACAAACGAAACATAAAAACCAAATTCTTCTAGAAATCAACTTCACATCTTGACGAAGGAGGATTCCGATAATCTTATTGAAAGAGAGAAAAAAAAAAGTAAAAATCAAATACTTGAAGTACAAAATAGAGTGAATAAAGGGGACCAGTCCAAGTGGTCGAGACGTCATCAAAAAAAATTCCCGTACAGCCCATCGCAGGCGCTAGGATAGGTTAGGTTGGGTTGGGTTGGGTTGGGTTGGGTTGGGTTGGGTTAGGTTAGGTTAGGTTAGGTAGGTTAGGTTGGGTTGGGTTGGGTTGGGTTGGGTTAGGTTAGGTTAGGTTTAGGTTAGTTAAGTTTTTAGGTTAGGTAGGTAGGTTAGGTTAGGTAGGTTAGGTAGGTTAGCGTTAGGGTAAGGGTTGGGGTGGGTTGGTTGGGGTTGGGTTGGGTTGGGTTGGGTTGGTTGGGTTGGGTTGGGTTAGGTTAGGTTAGTTAAGTTAGGTTAGGTTGGGTTAGGTTAGGTTAGGTTAGGTTAAGTTAGGTTAGGTTAGGTTAGGTTAAGTTAAGTTAAGTTAAGTTAAGTTAAGTTAAGTTAAGTTAAGTTAGGTTAAGTTAAGTTAACTTAGGTTAACTTAGGTTAAGTTAAGTTAAGTTTTGTTGGATTCGTTAAAGAAAGTCTAAATAACCAGATTTTTTTTTTTTTTTTAAAACAATTGTCGACCCTTTTCCTGTTGACCATTTGGGTATAGGTCCTGAATGAATATCATAACAAAACTTGTTGAAACCACACATGATCATTGGTTATTAGTTTTTACGTACGGTTTAATTGTAAACTTAAATGCAAGTTAAGGTATAAGAATAAATTAGGATAAATAAAAATCAGTATGGTCAGAATTAATATATTATAAAAATATCCTCAATTATAAAATTTGTGGTTTATAAGACATTTCTATTATACCACCTATATATATATATATATATATATATATATATATATATATATATATATATATATATATATATATATATATATATATATATATATATATATATTATATCATATATATATATATATATATTGTATGATCTCTTTAATCATAATGACACAAATAAATTACTCAACTTGTAACATAGTTTAGAATTACTGATTAAATAAGTTCTTTATTAATGATTCTTAATGATTATTTCATAAATTCTATATTTTTTTTTCAGTAATATAAAAAAAATGTTTAATTGTTATTAAAAGACCATTAATCATTTTAAATCCGACTCTAAATAATATAACACATATATATATATATATATATATAAAGTTTAATTGTAAGAAAATGTTTATTAAGTTTTTATTTTAGTGAATAAAAATTGTTGTAAAGTGATAAGAATTTTTTATAAAGTAACCAGTATAAGGGCCTAATTTATATATAGTAT